>JBBMJY010000005.1:14505317-14524097 GCA_037833715.1 Toxotes lorentzi
CACACACACACACACACACACACACACACACATACACACACACACACACACACACACACACACACACACACACACACCTTCATGACCACCCTTCTCCCTTAAAGCCACACACGCCAATTTCATTATGGAAAGATTTATGCGTGTCTCTTTCTTTCACTCACTCTTCTTTCTACTTTTCTGAGGTTGCAATTTGCAGATGGGAATGCTGAGGCATCCTATCGAGGCATCCGGACGGGGGGAACACACAGAGCGAATAAGATCATCCATCCAGGAAATGATGGCAGGGCCTAATACGATTTTAAATCGCACCAGGGGTGATGCTGGGTATAAATCCATACTCAGCTCTAATGATGATCATCATTTAGAACACATATTTAGAGCTCACTGCTGTTTGGATGTATGGCTATCCTGAGGCAGCCTCATTCACAAGACAACTCATTGATCTTACATGGAAGTCACCTTTAAAAGGGGGGAATGCTAAAAGCAAGTTTTAAGGTGAGCCTGAGAGAGAATTAAAGGGAAAATGAACGAAGGGCATGTACAAGATCCTCAAGACACCACATCTGGAAGGACAAACCAGCTATAAGACAGACACAAAAATCCATACATATGCAAACGCATACAATCACTTGTTCGTCTCTGCAACAAACTCACAGAAGAACCCCAAGTCCCACAGTGCTTTTCTCAAATAAGGAATTTCTGCCTGATGGGTCCTTCAGGAAAAATGGAGGCAGTAAATGAAAGCCCTTTGAAGTGTGTGTACATTGATGTGTGCATGTATTTCACGGACTGTTTATCTGTTTTTCTACATGTGTCTGTGAACGCATCTGTGTCTCTCTGTGTATATTGTGCATAATATGATCTCTTATACGCAACATACACGGGGGCAAGAGTGAATGAACCGACATTTGATTCTCATGAATAAGGGAGGAGACGTAATGGCGTATTTGTCGTGCCTATCTGCTTGACATTCGAGGGTAATCCGAGCATTGTAATGGGACACAAACTCACATTACTGTCAACAACTACACTGCAATCCCCTAAGGCCCAGGGTGACATAAGGACTAAAAGTCAAGTTTCTTTGTATGACCTGATATTGAATGCAATGTCTCAATGGGCTTTACAGGCCTAAATTTCTGTGTGGACCTAATTTTGCGTGTACCAGCATATTGTCATGCAGTTACACGACACTTTCAACTTCAACTGGAACTTCAACTTTCAATCATAAACTCTCTACACTCTGCACACCGCAATCTGAGCAGGCTGACAGAAATTATTATAAGGGACACGACCTCTGTGTCGTCAGTGTTAGCGCCAGTCCTGTTGGTGCATGCACGCACACTTGGGTGTACATCCATCCGAATGTTTCGGATTACACGCGCTCAGTGTCGGTGCAGAGTACAACAGTGGTTGAGTTTAGACCTATGTGCATCAACACCGATTTTGTTTGCAAGCATTAGAATTTCAGCTGAAAGATTGAGGGCATTGCGGAGTGTGTGCAACCCACACTCAAATGCATTGGTAAAGTGAGTGTGTGTGTACTGGCATGACTGTGCTTGCAATTACACTTGATGATCAGGCTTAAAATACAAGTAATTGTGAATGCAAATTAGATTTTGGGTGCTCCAATCTGGGAGGTGAAGTGGTTCAAAGCGTTTCTTCCCCTTCATTAAGTAGAACTCATTGTTTTAATTACACTTTGGTTCAGCATGCTGCTCCACTTTCTCTGTTATTTTTACTGATGAAAAATAAGCATCTGTGGGCAAGGGAGAAGACTCGCTGTGCTTCTGAGAGGCAAACTCACAAACACACACGCAGACAGCGCAGCACACACACACGCGGATTCACAAACTCACGCTGTCTCTCATTTTTGTCTCCTCTTGCCTTTACACATGCATGCAAGCACATGCACGTATGAATTCACATTTGTTAACGCTCGCGTGTGCAACCACATACACAGACAGATAAGAGTACACACACACAGATACACACTTGGATTAGGCCATAGGACAAATGCATCAGCTTTCTGCAGTAGGCTGCACTGATGGCCCTCTGACTGTTTCTGACCAGTTTATTTTAACAAAGCGTAGTGCTTTATTGACCTGCCATAATTTGTGCGTGGTTGCTATGGAACCACCAAATTGGGCTTTCATTCACTGATAATCCTTGCTTCCTCAATGTCATACAGAGCATTAAACAACTCACCTGCAGTGCTCCATTGTGTTTTTTTTAATAGAGATATCACTTGGCTGTATGCTTTATTTAAAGGATTTTTAATCTAGTTGTATTTGTGCTACATGACACCTGTCATATAGATGTTACAGGACTTCAGGCACTTTGACTATTTTTATGACACTTTCACGTTACATTGCAAAAGTCTCACATGGGACACATGCAGCGTCTCTAATCCCTATGTTTTTGAAACTAAACTGTGGATGATGAAGGAACAATGTTAGATGGAGGATGTGTCAGAGCCCATAATGTCGGCTTTGAGCAGTGAGTCACAATGCAGAAGGGTAAAATGACCCTTGACATTTGATTCTCTTTGAGGTTGTCAAAAAATATATATTTGAATTTATGGTTATGGCAGGTTAGAATTTTAAGGCACCAACACTATATTATTATTATCTAATTGCCTGGTTTTGAAAGTTTGAAACAATGAAGAACCAAAGGATCATTTGAAAAAATAATTTCACATGGGCGTGACTTTACGCAACCTTGCTTCTTTTGATGCTACGTGAGTGTCAGCTGAGTTGGGTACCTCAAACGAGTCAGAAAATCCTTTTTAAAATGCTGCAAGCAAAGCCAGTGTATCTCACTGAGTGACAACCAGAACGTTTGAAGAATCCTTACCTTCATAGGACACCTTGAAGCCGAGGGAGCCGCTGGTGTCGTCTGTTTTGAAATTGAGCCACATCTGGTGACTGGTGCTGACCACGAGGTCTGGAGTTGTGGTACCAGACAAGCTACAAAAGAGACAAGAGAACAAGTTACTTAAACAGAAATCCCTTTATTGTTGGATGTGAATATACTGTATGTGTGAGCTGCATGTCCTGTAGTATTTACTGTGTTTGAGTAAAAAGCATATGACAGCCTGCTTAAAGTTTATCAAGCAGCATTTAAAAGACTCTGAGAGCATGAGAAAAACATTCTCTAGTCTGATTAAACACAAACCGAACCCTTTGGACCAAACTCCAAACTCTATGTCTGGCAAACACCAGGCAATGCTCATCACCTGGCTAATGCCATCCCTATGGTGAAGCATGGTGGTGGCAGAATCATGCTAGGTCAGTGCTTCTCAGTGGAAGGGGGCAGGGAGACTGGTCAGGAATTGAAGCTAGGATGAATACAGCCAAATATAGAGACAACCTGAGACTGGATCAACAGCGTACGCTAGAGTGGCTTCAGGACAAGTCTCTGATTGTCCTTCAGTGGTCCAGACTTAAACCCCACAGAACTTCTGTGGACAGATCCGAAGAATCTGACAGAGTTTGAGTGGATATCCTATAAAGTACTGAATTGAAGGTCTAATTATCTGTAATCAAGGGTATTAATGAGAAATTCCAGTTTTTGATTTTTAAAAAATTTGCAAAGAATTCTAAAAACATGTTTTCACTGTTACTATGGGTTACTGAGTGTAGGTTGATGCGGGAAAATGGCGATTTTATCCACTAACAATTAAATCTACAACACAATGAAATGTGCAAAAAGTGAAAGAGTCTGAAGACTTTGTGAAGCTGCTGCATATATTAAACTATCTGACTCATCAAAGACAAGTGCTCTAAAACTGTTGTAGTCAATTCCAGTCTGAGAAGCCTTTTTTTATTTTATCCTAACCCTTTAATTCAAAACAGTTGGGGCCAAGAAAGTGGGAAATGAAGGAAAGATCAGTCAATGCCACAGACGTAATTTAATCCTATTTGAATAGTAATTCCACCCAACTCTAATTAGAAGTGTATAGCTGCAGAGTAATTGATTAAAGCTTCTAAGTTTAGTGACAGCACATGGAGTATGGTGGGAGCAGAAAGGAAATTGTGTCTGGATAAGTTGGGTCCATGTTTTTGTCCGTTCCTGCCGCCTTTTGATAATCTGGCGAGTTTCTGTAAACTTGTTTTTGCATGTGTGGGAGGAAAAATGAAATAGCAGTGTGCTCAAAAAGCACTACAGTGCAGTCTTCACAGTAAAGATTTGGGGAATTTTGCCTGATGGACCGACAAAATTAAATTAAAAAAACATCAAATGCTTTTTCAGTTTAGTTTTGTTTCTTACCACTTTCAGTACCTATAAATGTAGTTCTGTGGTATGAATGACTGGGATCTGACATCCAACCTAATGACTCTGGATAGTGTGTAATAATTCACCTGCAAGCTAAAAGCTATCTAAAGCTTAATGCTTGTTGGTAAGCTGTTTAAGGTAGTTGGTCCGCTCACGACAATTATGTTCTTCCCACACGAGAACATCATTTTCCTGACGGGAAAAACGTTTGTGGTGGCTTCACACCAAATTGTTCTTTTCCATTATCAGACTGTCAGTGAACAGTGTCTTTCTGTGAAGGAAAACAGGAGATTTGATTGGTTGTGACTCATTGCCTCTTAACCACCACATTTATGACTGCGCTGCTGTAGGGTTACGTGCCTCTGACCTTAAAGTTACAAAAGAAACAATTCCCTACACCCTGTACACGCTTGCCTGCACCGCTGATTCACAGAAATATAGTCCCGAGTTAAACTGCGCTGATAGCTGCAGTATATTCTCTGGCCCTAAATTGTTCTAGTTTGTTCATGTGCAAGAGCCCATCCAATTTCAATGGCAGAGTTGCTTACTCTACTTTCATATCATAAAGAAGTGCATAAATGGAGAGGAAGTCCTTAATTGAATAGATTAGATCGTTTTCAGTGTTTGTGTGTTGTGAAAGTATGTGTGCACAAAAATATTAAAGTGAGAAAGATCTTCCCCCATCAACAAACCCCTCCTCCTCCACAAACCCTTGCCTCATTTATCCCCCACCTCCCCCCCGGTTTCCACCCAGGCGAGGCAGCCTTGCATAAAAATTGATCTATAAAAACTTTATTAACGCGGTAAATTTCAGCACAATTAATAACAACATCCTGTGAATTGTTATGGAGCATCTGCTATCGCAAACTCTATTAGGGAGCATCAATATGCAGTTCACAATGTTCCACCACATGGCTGTGATCTTGTTTTTAACATTGAAAAGAGTGATGATTGACAACGTGGTGCGGCATCTATTTTTCATGCACTACTGCATCAGGTGGTGATGAAATGAAAGAGAAACAGTACAACGGAGAGAAAAAGGGCTGGAGGGGAGAGGGAAGAGAGAGGGCTGCTGCTGGGTGCAGGGAAGTGGAGGAGGAGAAAAGGATTGTGTGCCAAAAAGAAGCAAGGTGAAGAGGAAAGAGAGAGAGAGAGAAAAAGACAGAATACGATTACATGGAACATGAGTAGCAAACATGAAAATGACTGCTGGAGACAACGGTGCGGAGAAAAAGACAGAAGGAGTCAGAGAACAGACAGAAGGCTGAGGACAAAAAGATCGAGGTCAAAGGAGTCACTCACACGTGGAAGATGGTCTTCTGGTCTCCCACCACCTCGCCGTCTCCCACGGTCAGGGTGTCGTAGCCTCGCTCCAGGTCAAAATCCTCAAATGTCAGTTTGATCACCTGGACAACAGCGGGGACATCGCCGGGACAACCGTAAGTGACAGACGTTTGAGCACTGCCTACGCCAGGTGCAGAGGAGAGACCCCTTCCCATCTGTGACTGTCCATCCCTCTGTCCGTCAATCTATCATCATTAATCAATCTCTTCTGGATATTTGTCTAGATCATTTCCATTCACACACATGTGCTTTGTGTATTGTATATAATACATCTTTGTTCATCTCACAATTTACTTCCTTTCTTATAAATACTCACATAGCTTCACGAATCTTCATCTCATCCGATTTCATCCGATCAGAAATCTTACATTGTTTGTGTGAATTACCGGCTTAGTATAGAGTTTTGTCGACGCCTGCATGTGAATACTTCGACTGTCTGAGATCCAGATTACAAACTCTCTCCCACTAATCAAATATCTGATTGCCTGCCAGATAGTCTGCATGACCCTTACTCTTTCCTCATCAAATCAGCAGGTTGCAGATGCCTTTGTGGCCTATTTAGCCAGACTTACCATGACTAAGCACATCAGGAGACGTAGCAGGGGACATGAGGCTGTCCGCAAGGTGAATAAATGCATCATAAAGGTGACACAAACGTTTTCAAAGATTCACGTATGGGATTCTAACTGTGAGGGGGGAAGAACACACACATGCCTATTCATTTCATCTCATGTCTATGCTGCAGGTGGGAGTATTGGGAGAGAAGATAACAAGGTAAGAAAAACAATAAGTGTGTCCTAGCTGAGGGAAGCAAGGGACAAGTCTAATAAAGACAGACAAACAAATAAGATTTGATAACGATGATAAATGTCGATAAATAAGACATATAGACACAAAGGGCAGGGTGATATGGGACACTAAAATAAATATAAATAAATAAACAACAAAGGACTGGTCTTTGTCTCCTATTTTAAATTAGCTGCCACTGATTTCCACCAAATTCTTAATGTTTTCAGAGGGCTGAGAGAGCAAGGCCTAATAAAAGCTTATATAAATGCAAATTGCATTCTGTCCTATGTTAAACCCGGTGCCTAATGAAAATTGCCAAGGTGAAGAGAAGAGATGGATGGTGTGCAGGCAAAATAGGTCCGATCACTCGATAAATAGAGTTTCATACCACAAACTCTTCTCACACCTGCCAGCCAACAGGTGAGGCGGAGGCAGAGGGGGAAGGAATAAACAAAAGGAAAACATAAAAAGTGCAGTGAGTATATTTACTTTACATTGTTTGCGATCTCTGACGGCAACTCTGACATTTTGGTTGTTTTGGAACAGAGACCCCAGTGTCCCCGATGCTGACGGATAAACACTTGAAAGATTGTCAACTACAAAGAGCTGCATTCAGTTCCTTCAGGACATTACAAAGGGGCAACACTTGTCAACAACCCACATTAGTCATGATGTCATGAGGTGGGATTCGGGTCTAGAAGAGCTGCGCCACGTCCCACCCGCCTCCCTATGCAGTTCCGCCTCAGTCTCCTTCCTGACCTAACATCTCCTCTGGCTGGGCCAATGCGGACGGGCAGGAATAGAAGCTCATTACATCTCTAAACAGAAAGAACAGCCTCGCTCCATCTTCATCTGGACCAGACACAGAGCGAGAGACAGCCCAAAGTACCGTTGTCTGTTTCAGCAGGCTGCCCGCCGGGTATCCTCAAGGGTGTCTGTGTGTGGTGTGTGTGCGTGCGTTTGCATGCATGCAAGCAGAAGGTGGGGTTGGGTGGGTGTGTGCGTTGTATTGGACTACCCATACTGCCTTGCCTCTCACCTCACACAACCTCTCCTTCACTCAGTGCAGTGCAATAAGAAGACAGATTTGTAAAACCATTTTGTTTGAGTTCAGAGAAGGATATTTGGCAGGAAAGCAGCTGGGTGGCCTTGAACACATCTCCAAAGTCAATGGTCTGAACAGGATGGCTATGACACTTTCATGATATCCTCTGAGCATGCTCTCAAAACCTCTCCATTACTCCTCTGTCCATTTTTTTTTATTCTCTTCTTCTCTCCCTCACCACAGGTGATTCTAACAACTCTCTTTGTCTTCTGTTGGCTCAGCTCCACTGCTCCTTTCCCCCCCTCTTTCATTTTCCTTATCTCTCACATTTTTCCATGAGAGAGCTTCTGTCACATGGTGTGTTTAACAGCCCCCAGACTGTCCTGCAGCAATTATAAAAGTATGAAATGAGCCATGGGTGTCAGAGGAGAGCCTCCTCTGGAGTTCCTCCCTAACAGGTGCTAACACACCAGTTGACTTTTTTTTTTCTGGCAGATAAACGCACCACTTAAGACAACGCTGTTTCAAAGCGTTTAATGACTTTTACCTTAGATGTGTCTGTGGCTGTGATGACCCAAGTGCAGTTGGCATTGTTGTCATACTGGACCGGGTAGTTTGGAGATGTGATGATGCCACTGGGTCCTCTCAGCTGACCTCCACACATTGGTGCTACAGGACACAGAAAGAGGCAAATGATTGGTCAATGATAGATGAAAGGCACATTTTCTCCCCTCCCTCAAAAAAATGTAGCGTGCGTCAAACCCTCTCCTGGATTGTAAATCGACAAATCATGATGCTGTTTGGCTGCTAGTTGTGCTGAGTCATCCCTTAACCATCTCCACCTGTTAAGATTCCTAATTCCTTATTCTGGCAATTGTATATTTTGCCTTGTGCATTTTGTATATTTCATATTTTACTTATGTTGGCTGTGTTCTGTTCAAAAACGACCTGTGGGTGTGTTCAAAACTCTGAGCTCAGCCTTTACAAAGCTACACGGATAGCATCCCAATGAGGAGAGCCGCCATATACGACTGTGTAACCATCCAAAATGCATTTATTTAACCTTAAGTTCCTTCTGTGTTTCTGACCGGACTGCAAACAAGCATCACTTTCAAAAGCTTAAGATGTTTGGCAAGTAGTTGTTAATGATAATTTGACTGTTTTTAAACCATCATCAACTAATGAATCAGAGAGTCATCTAAACATCATCATCTGCAGTGCTCTCTCGAAACATTTGACTTTGCCAATTTCGTTTGGCACCACGAAAAAGAGATTCAATCAAACCCCTAAATCACAGAAGTCTAGAATACACTAGAAAGAAGATTTATTTTTGTAAATATTGTTGGGTTATGTAATTTATTATAACAATAAAACAAACTAGATTATATCAGGCTGCCTTTATTGTCCTCTGCTATTGCCAAAATCGGTCACAGTGCTGCAGACCTTATCACGGAAAAAGAAAAAACAAATAAATATGACCAAACAAAAACTGAATATCAAACTTTGATATTCTCGTTGAAAGGAGTGGGTGAGAAGTTTGCAAACCAAGCGTTAAAGGACAGTGTGACTTTTCTTATCAAGGCCCGAGGTTGTGTGCATGGCAGAACCATTCAACACCTGCTCAAATTAAAGTAGAATTTCTAATGAGTACTTTAAGGGAAGTGAGTGTGTACCTGTGTACATATGTGGGGGATAACCTGAAAGTATTTGAAAGGGCCTGAACTAGCTAACCTGATTTTAATGAGTTACATCTGAGAGAGGTCCCGCGGGTGCTAGAGCCCCGCTCTGTAGCTCTATGCTCCACCCGTCTCCCACCAACTCACCCCTATAAAAATGTTATAAAAAAAAAAGAGAACTTTGGTGAAGTTATCGGAAGAAAAAAGTTATTAATATGAGTTGTGCTGACAGTGAGGGTGACCTTAATGAAAATAATACAGCCGAGAGGAAGCCCTCTGAAGCTATCATATCCCCTTTCATTTTCTTTAATCATGGGGATCATTGTGTCTGATACACCCCGCCCTTTGTGTGCGGTGACAGACGTGAAAGTGCAGCAAGCTAAGCAGCAATCAAAATCCATGACGAAGAAGAATTGCAACAGCTCAGTGTGACCGGAAAGAAAGTATGAACGAAAGAGGGGGACCGTGAATTTCATATCAAGAGAATGGATTTGCAGCAACCACCATTTTTTTTTTGCTCCTGTGCTAATGATAGTACTGTTCACTTTAATGATGACTAATGCTAATTTAGGATACAGATCTTCAATTATTCCTGGATGATGTTTAATCTTCATTTAAAAAGAGTGAGGCAGAACAAAGGCACAGGAACAAAGGTTAAATGAGGAAGATGGAACGAGATATTTTTAAGGGCCAATTTCACTGACATTTTTCCAGATGCTATGTCAATCTTCAATGCGCCTTTACATAAAACAGAAAATCAGCTGATGCCATGGCCTGCACACAGAACTCCATCACTTTTTTTGGTATTATTTTAGTTCAAAGAATAACAGAAGACAAAAAGTGTCACAGCCAGGCCTTCATCACTGTGTTTGATGTCATAAAACACCAAAATCATGTTTTTCTTTAATCGCTGACTGACGGCGTCTTAGATGAGACAAAGCACAATCAATTCCCACACCCATATAATCCTTCTGAGATCATGCCCCCCCCCTGCCCAATCTTATAGTGCTGTAATTTAATTTAGCCACAATTGGATCAGTGCAAGAGAAAAAAAAGAATGGGTTTTTGGGGCATTTTTGAGAGGACATTAACTGAAGTGGAGAAACAACAACAACAGTCTGTAGGCTGTATTAAAGGGGATCAAATGCACAAATGCTACAGGTGATTACATTAGACAAATCTCACAGAGATTATGGTGCTCAAAAGCCCTGATGGGGAAAGTGCTGCAAAACGGGTGACATGGATCTTCCTGCAGGGGATAAAGGGAAACATGGATGAAAAATCACCCTAACGGCCTGTCTGTTTGAGTGAAGTCAAACAGTAACGTCACTGACCAACTTACCTCAGAGATAATTTCATTTCTGATGTTAAGATTTATCAACATCTCACAACAGTCTCAGTGTATGCAGAACTGTTTGGCTTAATTACCTCAAACTTTTGAGTTATCACTCAGCACTGCAATTACAGGGCCCTTTTAGAGTAATGACAAAGCATTTAGTGCTGTTGGATCAATGAAACAATCAACCACCACCACACCTGCCAATTTAAACTTGTAATGACTAATTTAAGTTGATAAGGAAAACTTGTTAGCAAACTGTTGCTTGTTTACACATCCAGCAGCTACAGAGCAACATTATCATTCATTCATTGCTGTTCCTAACAACTCCTAAGAAGGATATGTGGCTCTTTAGCTGCTAAGTGCTCCATGTTCACCAGCTAGTTGCTACCTGTGTCTGTCGTGGTGCTGGGCCAGTAGCATACAGTGGGTTCGCTGAGAACAGCCGCCTTGTGCTGCCGAAAAGCTCTGCAGAGCTGAGGGGAGCTGCAGCAACTACAGCCGCCTTAAGGAGGAATGACTAGAAAGAGGCTATTTTGTGTTATCTACTTGAATACTTCCTTTACAACACACCGCTCCTGGTGGTGGAACACAGAGCATAATTAAAAACACTTTGGGTCTTTTTCTGGGCCACATACGTAATTACAAACATGAAGCCTTGCATTGATCAAAGGTACTTAATGTCCTGATTTCTTAATTGTCTGTACTGTGAGCTTTGAGATTGGTACTGACAATCAGAACTCTGCTGAACTGAAACATAAAAGAATCCCCACCCAGAAAACAAATTGAAAGTCTACTAACTAAAATGAAATACAAAAGTAAGGGCCAACAGGCTAAAAGTAGCTTATTATTTGTAATATTCGTTAATAGATTTAGGATTTTTTTACTTATAAGCTCTAAAGGAACACCACCAACATTTCCTTCTTCAATGAATATAATTCATAATCGGATACCTATTATTATTATTCTACCAAAAAAAGTGAAATATCAAATCTGTTCTGAATAATTCAGTTCACTGAGGCTGAAACCTTAATCTGAGGAGAGCATGAGCTTCAGGAATACCGTACAGGGAGGCTGACTGCTTTTCCTGCCTGTCACAAAATGATCAGGATTGAGGAAGACATGACTGATGGGCAGCACTGTGCCAGCATGGCTAAACAGCTGGAAGAGAAAGAGTGCTGGCCAAAGGTCAAAGTCAGGCCAGTCACAGTAAAACGGTGAATACTGAATCAATAACATAGAACAGGAAATGGACATCTGCGCGAACTGACAGCAGCCTCATGAGAAAAACACATCATCACCATCAGTATGGAAATGTAACTGGAGGTCACATTGAGACTAACCCCATTACACATGTGTGTAGATGGACAGCCCACACGTCAATCCTTACCTCTGCATATGGGCCGATCGTCACTCCAGCCCACGTAGCTGTCCGTCACTCTGAGGCAACTGATGCTCTTTGAGCCCTGCAGTTCATAACCTTCGTCGCAGGAGAAATGCACAGTGGCTCCTCGCCTGCAGTTAGATTGCATACAGAAAAAAAAAGAGTAACAAGAAAAAAAATGTTTACTGGAAAAAAAATACATATATTATTTTGACTTCCCAGCTGTGATTTCCAAAAGTGGTGCATTGTGGGAGACGGATGTTGCCCATTTGTCTGTGTTACAGTTCACCACTGATAGAGACAATGGCTCTGACAGGAATGAAACTCCATAATCCCAAAGGTAATATCACCGTCCCACAGAGGCAGCCTATTAGTGTGCAGTGGCTCAGATGGTAGGATATTTGTTTTAGTGTACACATTTCTCTATCTGGTTTGGCTGCAGTGGCTTTATGGGGCATGACATTGGGTAATGTGCTGTACTCTGGAGCCCATTTCAAGATGCAGGACCTGATTTTGTTATACTGGCTAATAGTGGCTCCATTTCCCAATATGTCCTCCCAGCTCACTGTTGATTAAAACTCAACTGTGAACAGAGTTAAAATAATTAACGTCAAACTGGGAGTTAACTTTGGAATCATTCTGGGACTGAACAGTTTCAGTGCTGACACTGTGAATTTCACTTATTAATGAAGATTGGCCCATTATTACAACAGTAAGATTCTACACATTTAGAAACTAAATTAAAACAAAAAGAAGAAGAAACCGTCATTTTCTACATCCAAGAAACACTGGAAGTAGAAAAGACTAATTAAAACTCTGATATTATTCAATTTTAACATGATTAAACTGGTAAAAACAATATGACACTAAACGTCGGTCAAAGAAAATCTTAACAGCAAACTGTCACTGAGCACTCTCATTGCACTTACACAAGCTAAAGGATTAAATTAGAAAACCAAAAGCCTTGCGCTGAAGCTTGAAGTTACTTATTTGAAGAACTGAGGCAAAAGTCACATCAAAAATGAAAAATGAGACTAATGAAGGCACCAGTGCCTTGACTTTTTTTTTCACAAGCCATTTGCACTTGCACTGTACAGCTCAAGCCAGTATTCATCAGTCAAGTTCTAGCCTAATACGGTCCAGGTCTTAAAAAACCTGAAAAGCAACTTTGCTAACCAAAACCTATTGTGTATCATTCATTTTCTTGTTCAAGAATCTTTCACCTGTTCAGTTACACCTGACGCTTCATTAATTGCTCCTGAAATCATTCCTCACTTGCTTTTACCTGAAGTCTGAGCCTTTTCTTTTTCCTCGATCCGGGATCCCCGGGTCTGGACACATGTTGTGTCCTTGGGCTACACCCATCTGAGACACTGATGGGAAAAGACAGAGAGAAAAGGATTAAGAAAGGACAGACTGTTTGCATTAAGGAAAACTGACATAAATACAACATATAAACATGCCTATAAAAAATATGGGTCTTCAATGCGTTTGACAGGTGGCAGGGTACCAGGTGTTGCCCATACTGATCAAGTTTGGTTAGATGTCTTTGTGAAAGTCTTTACTTGTTCCCAATAAGAACATAAAGTAGATCAAGGCTCATTGTTATCAGCTTGTTTGTTTACTTTCTGCCCCCTGGTGGTCAACAGTCCCTTAATGCAGCTTTGTCATTACAGAACTAATCTAAGGTTAAAAGGTTGATGAGTGGAATAAGTGCTAACACCTCTCTTAGCCTTTTCTTCTTTTCACACGAGTGCTTGATGTTTGCTGTCAGCTCATCCAGCATACACCTTGACCTGCTTAACATATCTAGCCAAGAACATTCTATCCCAGACCTGATCACCTGAACATTCCTGATGGTGCTCTGTTAATTCACACCACTGGGTGCAAAGTAGTGGAAGGTAAAGTGCAAGAAGGGGTCAAATAAACCTGGCCAACCAGGAGAGACCATCTGACTGACTGGAAGGGGTCAAAGGACTGCGGGGCCAAATCAATGTGACCCCTGCTCATTGGCCGAGGTCCCAGTTTGAGGCCAGACAGCAATGAATTTAAAGCAAGGCTCACTGGTGTCAGCACAGGTAATGGGGAAAAAATGGAAGACAAGAAAGGAGGACACAGGTATAAGATTACTCTTGAGCAAACAGAAGAGGAGGACATATTGACTTCTTCAGGAATATGTGACTGTGAATGTCAGCCTCATTCCCATCTTTATATATGATACTGCGTTTTGTCTTATTCACACACAACAATTGATTGACCCCATATATATATAATGCAAACAGTGTAAGATTAGATTTTAAAGAATCCAATGCAATATCAATATTAGATTATAGCAGCACACAGTGATGTAGTGATTGGGATCCAGTATTCAATCATTTAAAAGTTCCATCAGTTGAGAGAGAGTTTTTATTTATCCAGTATTGGGTAAACATTGCTGCAAATGTGAAGAAAATACTAATAAGCCATTTTTGCATGTTACAGGCTGAAAACTTTTGATATATTTATAGAGACTAATAATTTGTTGAGATACAAAGAGTAACTTCAGATTTCCAAAGTTTTAATCCATTTTAGAGTTTATGCAAAAAAAATAAATAAAATAAATAAATAAATGTAATGAGCTGCATTATTTTTCCACTCAAAAGATGAACATGTCTTTCCATTAGAGGTCACAGGCAGTCAAATGATATGGAAATACTATAGAGAGGGGAGTGTAAAAGTGGAGGAAGGTAAAGTGAAAAATAAAACGCATTAAAGCAACGCAATTGAAAGGAAAGAAGAAAAAAAAGGTGATTTTTCTGGGAGACGAGCGGATTAAAAGCAGAAGATAAAGTGGGAAGTAGAGGTGGATAAAATGAATTGAAAATGGCCTTGAGGCAGGATTACCATGAATGTACCTCTTTTTTGTTCGACAAGTTTTCTTAAACCCCTTTAACATCAGTCTCTCTGTGCCACTCTAGTCAGGTGACTCGTAGCTGTCAAGCTGCTAATGTTCCAGATGTTTCAAATAAAGCTGAATGGGATAATGAACAGCCGACTCAGACAGAGGGTGAGAGAGAACAAGGCCAAGGAAGGCTGCCATGACGAAAAGAGCAACCAATGAAATTACTGCTGTCCATTTGCCATTAGAACGGCATCTCTAGCACAGACTGTGCGTCCTTTGTGTTTGTACCTCTTTCAGCAGTCAGCAGTTACCCTTTTCTCTGGCCAAGGAGTACGAGGAAAAAAACTTTTAAATGACTTTGAACAAGAGTTGAGAAAGGTGAAAAGATATAAAAGACTGTCTGGCATCTTCTCCCATAGCTAGACACGAACGTTGTGGAGTCAACAGGCATATTCACTGTGTCAGGGCTGTTTTTTCTTGGATAAAGCCTTGACTCACCTGTGTTAGTATTTTTCTTTTTCCTGTAAAGTTAAATGTTTATTTCCTGCTGTAGCTAAACTTATCCTTGAGCAAAGAATTTTAAGCCCTTAAAGACACTACAGACTTATCCCATGACAGCCACCGGTGTCAGTCTGCCGTACTCTGAGAAAAAAAGTGGATGCAATTGCCAGGGTTTTCCAGATTCCCCGGAGAGAAAGCCATGGTTAAAATCTGTAGTTGTTTGGATTTAAATATTTTTAGCAGTACAAGTGTGTCTACAGGAACTTTGCTTGTCTGTGGAAGAGCTGCTTTCTATTTTGCTACAATGTGCCAGGTAAATCCACATGTAAATCCACATGTAAGTCCACATGCTGACGTTTTCTCCCCTGGGAATTCAGTGGCCACTGCACTGAATAAGAGAAACAATCATTTTCAGTCCAGTTTATGTGCAAAAGACGGATGTCAATTAAGGTGTCTAACTTACACACTGATATCTTGTGGTGGTTGTCTTTGCTAGGCAACATCTTAACACCTCGAGACTTGAGTTCAGTCATCTTCTTCACTGTAGAGGAAAACAGAGAAGAGAGACATACATAAAACAGGACAAAGTGCAATAATGACACCCACACATTCCAGCAGTGGTAAATGTCTGCAGCAGTTCCAATACTGTACCATACATCATTGCCCACATGTACTCCAGTTATTTTCACAGCATTTACAACACACATCTGTTAATATTAGTCCGAAAAAGTCACACATTGGGTTTATGTTGAAGAAAAGAGCTCAGCTACGTACAATTTCCTTCCAGTCTTGTGAAATGAAGGGTGCGGGGAATAACATTAATATGTGATTATTAGGATTGGAAGGCAGGATACGTAAGGAGCAAGACCTATACAATAAGAATATGATGTTTAAATTACTGACTTTCATGATGATAGCTGAAAAAAAAATCATCATTGCAAAGTAAGAGGCTCATCTAAATGCACATTTATTCACCAGTTTCAAAAACACCATCAGCATTGTCTGCGCACCCCTTCACACTCACCCCATTTAATTACTTTGACGGTTCCTGACAATGGAACTTGCACAAACGCATTTTGATCCTTCGCTCAGTTTCAGCAGCATTTTAATTCAAAGTCTGTTTATTATGTTTATTACTACTTTTCAGATTTGTTACCATGATTAGGAAAAAAATTGTATACTAGTGTTTCTGGTACTTAGGTGCAAATTAGGTGCAGGGTTTCACTGGGTTTGACTGTTTTCCGTGCCGTATAAAATGAAGGACATTGAAGAGGAAAAGATCCAAAGCCAGTGATCAACATTCATTTCATCACTGCAACATGCCGCTGCTGTGGAAACATGGGAACTGTCAGGATGAGAATAGCTGGTCAGGGGGGGATGGTAGAGATGGAGTCAGTGTTTAATCTAATTAAATTATTAGTCTCCCATTTCTCTCTGATCTTCTAAACATATCTAACATTGAACCTATAATCCCATAGGTTCACCGCCTTTTCCATTCTATATTCATCATCCCCCTCTGTCTCTTTCTCTCTGTCTTTTTTAAAATTTTCTCTCTTCTTTTTCTCTTGCCATCATTTCTGAGATTTCCAGCGGCTGGCTGGAGGTGAGATCCTTAGAGATCACCTTTTTTTTTGTGGACGAACTAATCCTTTTTCCCTGCTCATCTCTTGTAAAAGTTGACCCCTGAACCTTCTAAGAGTAATGGGACGGGGAATGTATGTGCTGGAGAGAGAGAGAGAGGTTTTAGTGTCTGCGTGTGTGTGCGTTTGTGCAGCTTATGCAACCCTCAAGTAAAGAATTTGCAAATCTTGTTTTTCTGAAAGCAATCACAACTATTCAGCCAAAATAGTCAAATCATTTCACTTGTTGCCTGTGCAGTTTCAAAACTGAAATAAGAAATAAGAATTTTAAGCTCATATGCATCAGAAACAAACAAAACAAAACATTTTTTTCCTTATTAGATAAAATTAATGGTTTCTCTCTCGACAATGGTGCAAAATAAAGAGCAAAAGGGGTCTCATTCAGGACAGTAACACTTTATTCCCTTAGGAGCAAGAATGTGGTCAACAAATTTCATGTCCATCTGCCTGTTAAATTCTGAGATATATTTTGTAAAAAGTTCAGATTTTGGCCTGGGGGAGAAGAGGAGAAAAACTCACAGAGTGTCCAAAATGGCAAGAGTTTATCCTCTGGGAAATACAAATGTGATTCATTTCAGGGCTGTGGGTGACTAGATTTTGTTATTTCTTGCACACAAGTGGAAATTATATTCTGATTTTGGCACTAGAGGAAAGGTCACTCGGTCAAAGTAAATATTAAGGTTTAAATATCATGAATATTTGCCGATCCTTCTGGACGAAGTTAAACCTGCGCCATGTTTAACTTTGTCCAGAGAAGTTGAGAATTTGATCGGACGGTGGCAAATTATTAATGATCGTCCTTTTAAACTATCAGAAGCTCTCTTTGTCTTACCTTGGTACTGGGCGCTGAAGCCTCTCAACTTGTGGTTTCCATCAGAGGTGAAGTGCAGTCGAAGCCAGTTCTTGCTGCTAATGATGGGTGAGGGAAGGTTGGGGCCAGTGAACCTGCAGAGACAGAGATGGAGAGAAGAGTGTCGGAGATTATTAGCATAATAGCATATGAGTGTTTTAACATGCAAATGCGAAAGGTAGCAGATTGCGCACTGCAGTAACGGTTAGCATATATACCATTAATATCTGTTGCATCTATATGAGCACTGATACGCTTCCTTTGTACATGGACTCAGCTAATGAATGAGTCTGTTTAAGGCCATTTCAGTAACCTCTTCTACACCATAAGCTATAACCATATAAACTGTTACTGTGTTAGGTATATTATATAATATATATAAAAGTATATATATATATAATGTGTGAATGACTGTAATTGATGTACACATCTTTTCTCTCTGGCTCCAAGTTGGTTAAAGGTTATCTGAGAATAAATATATAGAAACTAATTCCTCTATCATCTGTTATTTGCTCTGTCATCTGCTACTCCAATAAAGCAGCTCTGCTTGTGCTTCTGTTTCATGCCATAATCCAATTATGTAATTCATCAGATTTCCAATAAAGTCAGGCCCCAATGGCAGGCGATATATTGTAGAGGCTGGCAGAACCTGCCAGTCATCCCCGAGATCGTCTTGTTTGTTTATGATAATTATACTAATGTTTCAAAATTAATGTGGCCGTGGCTTAGAGGAGTTAAAATGCTGCACCTTTAAGATCTATTAAAGGGAGGACCAGGAAAGACCAGCTTTGGCACTCGCAGAGAAAGGACACTCCATTTATTGCTTTGAAAAAGCAATAGTGAATTATACTTCACAAACACTTACAGTGCCTCCTGATCTGTATGCTAATGAGAGCAGTTGCTTACCAGGCATTTCTTCAGTTGTTAAAGCCAAAGTCATTTGGGGGCACATCATGTTTTATCCTGAGACCCACTAACACAAAAGCACGCACACACACACACACACACACACACACACACACACACACACACACACACACACACACACACACACACACA
>JBBMJY010000005.1:14524197-14539500 GCA_037833715.1 Toxotes lorentzi
ACACACACACACACACACACACACACACACACACACACACACACACACACACACACACACACACACACACAGTATGTGCACCTATACCCCCATGCAAGCATTTGTACAAGTGCGTGCATTAATTCCAATTCCCCAGCAGTAAATTACATTTCCCCAACTGTGTCCACCTCATCTCCCGAAGCTCCATATCTCCTTTGCTTTATAGAGTAGATGCATACTAAGGTACATATCCACCCAGCCCTCATTAATGCAGCTGAAAAAAACTGTATAAGAAAAAAAGCAAAGAGAAAGGAGAGTGAAATTTGTGATTGGTTAATTAAACACAATGGAGAAAAAACTGGAAAAGGGTGAGGAGAGATATTTTGCTGGCTATTAACTAATCCTCTTTGAATGCAAAAACATTTTAGTGTACTGATGCCACAGGGACAAAAGAATAAAACAGCTCCAACCAAAAAAGACAGGGATCTACCACGAAGAGATACGTGACTGACCGAATTGCGGAGCTCTCTTAGGATCAATTAAAAGCATGTAGGTCTTTGGATGTAGACAGAATTTACTTTTATTTTGATTAAAGCAGAGATTCCTTTGTTTATGAAGTAACCTCCCGCCGTAGCCTATTAGTTTAACCTGAACACAGATTCACATGGAGGGTCGCAGGGAGAGCCGCAAAGAGTGGAAAAGATTTTTTTTTTTTTAAAGAGTTTTGGGCAGTAGGTAGGACAAACCACGAGGGAGGGATTTGGCCACACTGCAGGCAGACAGCAGAAAAATGGAGCGGAGTGTAGAAAAGTGATTATGTCCCTGATGAAAGTCTTTCTCCTGTCTCTCATGCTTCCAGCATGTAGCTTGCCTGGCTTCCATCGCCTCACTAGAAGTCAGTGATGCCAATGACCTCAGCCTTTGGGTAAGAGATTTCCACTGAAGCACGCTCTCAAAAGGTTGAGGTCAGGGTCGGGAGCACGGTTGGGGTTTGACCGTTTTTCTTAACCGGATGAACGAGCTCCTTTTAATAGAACGTCAAAGGCCTTAATAAAAAGCGGTGTGTGTTACTGCAATTTTAATGTTTAACTCATGGACTTTGGTTGAATTTCCTTCTCCAAACACTTCACCACTATCCCTGACTTATGGCTTGGCCCTTTCTCTAAAGCATTACTGACAGGTAAACAAAGTACACCAAGAAAACAACATAAATATCCCACATAAATTCCATCCATTCCACCCTCTGTCTTTATTGGCACTGGGTTTCTCTCTTCCTTTATTTTACATATAACATGGGCATAATTAAGGTATTTATCTGATCAGAGTATTATTTTTTTTCCTTCCTTTCAGTGTAGCCTGGAGGCTGGAAAGGAATAATGAAAATAAGGCAGAAATGTGAAACCATGTTGTATGACATCGGCCTTGATTTACAACGGCAAGTGCAAGACTGATAAAGTGAGTCAGCGTGCCTCAGGGGATGTTTTATCACTTAACAAAAGGAGGGGGCTCATGTAGGGTCTGGCACATGTCCGTTTGGAGTGATACTAGTAGGATGGAGAGCGCCAGAATCACCTCTGGCTCTAAGTACATAGCTGGAACCTGCGACAGCTCAGCATCCTTAGTAGCAAATCTCCCTCCAGTGAATCACAGTATATGATCCCCTTCTTTCCCACATGCACACACAAAGGCCCCCAAACACCAGAGCCAAGTTTTTAATGCAAACTGCTCTGTACACTTGTGTTGAGTTACTCCCCTTTTCACCACAGGGACAAATGAAAACGTCCCTTTGAATTAAAGGGCAATTTGAGCTGGAATCAACTTTCATTAACAGGCAACAATAAAGCTAAAGACTGACTTAAGATTCTGATAAACTCCGGCACTGGCAGAGGATCAGGAACTGATGGATATGCCATTAAGGATTAGGCCATTAATAAATAATGGGATGTGGAATGAAAAGACCACCATAAATATCATTTTGACCCAATGTCACCTCTGCCTTTCCCCATTTCATGGTCCAACCCGTATTTTTTTTTTAAACATTAAAGTTTTAGGGTGAAAGTGACCATAGGGAGCAACAGAAAACTCCTGAGCAGGCTGATGGAGGTCTCCTGAAGGATGTTGTGGCTACTTCTACGGTTCCTTTCCACCTCAGCCTCTCGCTCTCTCTTGCGTTCTCTGGCTGACCATATTAGATTTCATGCGGAATTGTCTTGAGAGTGCAGTGCTAAATCAGTTTCCATTTCTAGGCCCCAAAGCTCCTCAGACTGAGTTAGACATTTGATGATTGTCCAAGAAATGTATTTTGGGCAAGGCAAGGCAAGGTGATAGAGGGAGGCAGTGGTGCTCTTGAGCCGTGAACCACAAACTGACACACAGCACTTTCCATGCTTTCCATGTTTCAATACTGCTCTTTTATTTCTTTTATCTCCATTCACACTGCATGCTATCAACATTCATAAAAAGTCTGAAATGGTTACACAACCTTTATGAGCAGCATCTGATTTGTGGGTGTCAGAAGTCACATTTCCAAATCCCCGTTGCTAAGACTTGTCTTTTCACTGTCATATTATGATCGAGCGTCTTAGGAATAAGCAAGACTAGTCAAAATCCATTTTATGTAACACTAGCACAAAGATACTTTCCATACTGATGGGATGTGACTCATTAAATTGTTAATGCCTTTCAGGATTTTGAACAAAGGTCGTCGTCATCAGGCAATTCAGCAACCTTTCCTCAGTGGATTGGGTCTTTTTCCCTGCTTTATATTCATCGTTTCATGTCATCTGTTTTCTGTTCAAAGGGCAAAATGTCAGATTACTCTATGCATAATCAGTAATGGGTGGAGTTCGGGTGTCAAAGGTGGCTAACTCCGCCTCAGGATCAAGCTCATTGAATCATGAAGTCACTGTGATGTAGCATCGGATGATCGTACATGCGTTCATGTGCGGGTGTTTGCACGCGTGCGGTGGGGAGACGGGCCGATTCGGGCTGAAGAACATCTCTTTTAACTGCAGCTACTTGGGCAGATCAATCAGAGCTCTGCTCAGTATGCAGGTCCTGGTGTTTACAGCAGACCGTGGGTCACAGTGACTGTAAAGCCAAAAGTTTTTGCATTTTAATGAGGCGATGTGAATTATAGCACAAACCAGCCTATCCAGATGTACACGCAGACGCACATACGCATACACCACCACGAGCAAATATCCACGGTACAAACACGTACTTGTATGCAGATATCAATAAATTCTCTCCCACCTTCCCTCTCTCTCTCTTTATTTTCCCAAACACACACACACACACACACACACACACACACACACACACACACACAAATTCACACACACACATGCCACATCTTTCTGAGGTAAAACTAATCAGTGTGGAAGACCCTTAAGTCCAGAATGGCAGTATTAAAGTGCTGGAAGTAAAGTGGAGCTGTAGCTGTGACCTTCAGATGTAACTGAGACCAGACGTACACTGGGGTTTTAAATGAACCCCCAGAGCCCACCCCTGCTCCAAACAACATAAAACCCTCCACACTGTTCATTCATTTCTTTAAACAACAACCACCCTGGCAGTAGAAACCATCAACCTTACAAGTTAGGGCCCAAGTATGAAGAGAGGCCTTCAGGACAGTTATGTCTCCTGGGTCTGTGCTGCACTGGGCGGGAGCTCTGAGTGCAAAAGAAAGACATTGCAGAGGAGGCTGAAACCACCGCTGGCCAAGCCAGTAAAACTGCACACCCATCAGAGCCAACATTCTTACTCTTCCCTTAAACTTCTTGGTCCAGCAGAGCCAAAGTGTCTGTTCTTTTTCCTCTCTCAGCCCGCATGTATTATTCATGCACAGACCTCTGGCCCCATCAGAAAGCCTTGTTAAATCTTCTGAGGGATTCCTTTCTTCCTCTTCCCACAACTCATTTTATGCCCTCACAGAACATATAATATGGACACTGATTGAAAGAAATTTCCTTTTGGGAAGAACAACGAACCGGTCTTCATCTTGGCTTCCTTTCCATTATTCTTTTTTTTTTTTTTTTTATCTTTTTTTAACGTTTCTTCAAGTCTATCTTGAAGCTTCCTGCAAATTCACTTTTGTTTTAAACAGTGTATATACAGTTGATTTTAAATCTCATCTCAAGCTTGGGGATCACTGCCGTGCAACAAAATTTCATGCCATTGATAACCAACTGTCAAACACAGGTTTCCTCATCAATCCTGACTCAGATCTCTTTTTCAAAGACCGGAGGATATGAGGGCAAAGGGTGCTTTATTTGATGATGTACTCTTCCAAATTTAATACTAATACGTTAATACTAATGAAATGAAAACTGTCACCTGCTCTGCCATGCTGTTTCATTTTCACCAAAGAGAAATGTATAGTAGCCACATAAGTCTCAAGCTGAAGAAGCGTAAACTAATTTTTCTTGACATCAAACAACGCCTCATGTCTGTCAGGGACATTGGTAAAAGCTTACGTCACGGCAATGATCTGTCACATTAACAGTGAGAGGAAAAAGACTGGGTGAAGAGCAGGTTCGAGTCTAGTCAGTGACAGCTCTGGATGACGCAGATAAATACGAGATTGAACTTTGAACATCGACTTGGATTGCAGTTATTACAACCTGCATTATGCATATGAAACTAGGAATATATCAAAGGTTTGCCAGCAAACATATATATATATTATTTTCACCATTTAGTGATGGAGGGAATGTATTTACTGACATTTCACAGGTTGTATACTCACACTTAAATAACTGTAGCTCAACTACTGATGCCTTGCATGAGCCCTGGCTTTTGTTTTGCTTTGATTTGGTTCAGTTGCAGTTTGTGAGACTGCACTCACTCTCTCATTTCTTGGGATAATACAAAGCACGTCTTTACGCCAGTGCATTAAAGTTGCAGTCTCCAAAAAACAGTGACCTACTTCATCCTTACTTCATCCACCAAAGTCAGTTTTGAGAGAATCTGTCTGGAAAGTTCATCAGTTTCTTGCACTGTTACCCACAACATGCAGACAAGCAGACAAAATGGGGCAGAAACATAAACTCAAGCAGCTCAATTCATGGAAGCAAAGAATTTAGTACCACTTGTTCCACAATTGATCCCAGCGTCAGCGTGATTTATTACTCTTACTCAAAAAGTCAAGGTAGATGTACGCAAAGTCACAAAGAGCAAAGCAGTCGGACTGAACCGCAATTGAATGGACTGTGGAGCCATGCTGATGAGGAAACCATACAGAGCCTAATGACTGATTCTAATGAATGTTTGCCTTCAACAAAATGACCCATACCAGCACAAATTACTTGTCTGAGCAAGTTGAAGCAAAAGACAAATACAGATGTTGTCAAACTAGCGGCTGTTCTCTCCATTTCTTCCCCTCTGTTTAATTTCTGTCAGACGCAGCTGACATGATGCTTCGCCAACGAAGGTTGCCGAAGACACACACACAAATATGCACACCATCAATCACATCTCACTACTCAAAACAATATCTGTGCACTTCTCAATGGGTGTAATCGTCTGCGGGCGGTATTGGATATGTGGTTAACGGGAGAAAAACAAATGAGTTCCCAAGGTCACTCTTAAAAGCGCCAGCGATAATTGAGCCTTCCCTGTGGATCTATCAAACACAACAATAAACAAATGCCAATAATATCCCAGGGCTGATTACAGGAACATCATGCTTCTCCTCTACTGGAGGCTTGAGGAGATATAGGCGGAGAGAAAGAAGGAAGAAAGACAAAGCCACCATCACAGAGTGACGGAGAAAAGCCACTTAGAGAACAAAGAAGTTGCACTAATATTCCCATGTGGCCGCAGCTCATATTAGGCTTGTCACCTTTTCTTTGAAGTTCAAACATTTGTTTGAACGTGGGGGGAAAAAGTTAATAATCAAACTGTAATGACCTGTTCGAATTCAAAATTCACACTCTCTTAGTACAACAGGCTGTTTGAAGTAGATTGTCCCGTAGTCAAAAACTTAGCTCAGCTTGAACTATGACATGACCTCTTGACCTTTCAGTAAACTATTATTATTAAATCAAAAGCTTGTAGTGTTATGTTCTTTGCTACGAACAATGGAGGACACTAGCGAACAAAGCCACCCTGAATAGACAGTCTGAGAAGCAGTGTGTGGAAGTATTTTGGGTTTTACTCCAGAGATGGCAAAGTAAATAGGATATGCGTGATGACGGGTGGGGTGGGTGGGGAGGCACACATTCGGACTTTTTCAAGTAAACTGCGTGTCGTCTCAATTTCGTCTCAATTTCATTGTGTTTTTTAAGTTTTTTTTTAACAGTTTTTTAAAAACTGTTAAAAAAATATTCTTTCAGGTGGTGACATACTGTCTATGACATTTGTCTTTTAATAAACTACCACTAGAGGTTACCGAAGTGCAAAGTGTGTCTGAGTATCTGATATTTATCAGTAAGTTTTTAATTATATTTCTTCTTCTTGTTTGTTTGTTTTGTTTTTTTTTTTTTGCTTTTTTTAGAGGAAAAGTTTGACATTTCGGGAAATATACTTACTTGAATTTTTACTGATGTTTTGAGTTAAATGAGATGGTCAATACGACTCTCATATTGAAACAACAAGTATGAAGCTACAGATAGCAGCCTTCTAGCTTAGCTTCCAGCATGAAGGCTGGAAACAGGGAGAGATAACTCTGCCTGGATTTGTCCAAAGATTATAAAATCCACGTACCAGCACCTCTAAAGATCATCAGTTAACACGTTACATCTCATTTGTTTAATACTTACAAAGTGTGAAATGACAAGTCGTTGTCCCCGAGGCAAGTGGAGTAATCATTTCTCACTTGTTTCAATAACTGAACTGAAGAACTGAAGATTAAACATTAGATGAACTGCCAGTTTAAGATGGACATTTATGCTATGCTGGACAACTACTCTCTCTCCGTTCCACTCCCTGTTTCTCTCTCTCTCTCTCGTTCTCTCTCTCTCTAGCTCTTTGTCTTCCCTTGTGGTTTGTGTGTATGAGCTGTTAGTTTTTCAAAGTGAGTCTGAGATGACGCAGTATGTGAGGAGACAGGTGAAACCATGCTAATGATATTGAACCTGGCAACACTGTCAAATCCCCCTAAACACAGCCAGCACATTGTATTCCCCTGATACCAGAGCATCCTTAAATAACTGCATTGTTATGTTAGGAAAGAAACATCTGCAGGGTTTTGCATTCATCTCTGTTGCTATTTATTTGTGTATGTGTGAGATTGCATGCCTAATGCATAGTACGAGGCTGTGGGAAGATATATTTAGTGTCAGATGCTAGCATGTTCTTCCCAGATTGACAATCATCTGCAGGATACAGCAGTTATGAACGATCATTCCCTCCATCCCTCCAGTCTTGTCTTTTAGAACCTAAAACAATAATTTTTCAGTAATTAGAGTTTTCATTGTGTGGAGTTTTCACTTGTATTGCTGAATTGTGCAGTATTGCTGGTATGAGGTATCACTTTTACATATTTGTACCACAGATAAGTGCTGTTGGTTTCAGGAAATGCCAGATATATGCAACATATGCATCATTTTTCATTGGTTTTGAGGTTCATGTGGATATTAAATGCATGCATGATTTAACAGCAGCCCATTAGTAAGAGCAACTCACTGGCAATCATAAAACTAAATGGCATATAAACCTATGTTGCTATACAATCTGCTCCTGTGCACTTTTTTTATAATGAAGGCACTGAAAAGTGCTGAGTCAGAATTTTCCGTTTAAAACAATAAGCCCCCAAGGCTCCCACGTATTAAAGGGTAGTGCAGTACATAAAGGTCAACATAATGTATAAAGCAAGCTAATTAACTACAAGTGGGAAAAATATATAAAGTAATAACGACCGTTAAAATCCACCTATGTTTATTCTGAAGCCCTGTTTGTGAGGAATTCCAAGGCTAAGGAGTTCATTTCTCTCTCATCGTTTGACTTCTACTCAACACCATACGCAAATCCTTACTCAACAGTCTGCTTGGACCAGCAGAGAATGACAAAATGGACTAGGGGAGGATTAATGATCCTAAGTGCTTGGAAAAAAAACATCCACCATGTCTATACCTGTACATCATTTTTGGATTCAATAGCTTCTACCCACACACTTCTGTTTTACTCTAGATCACCCACTCCAATATACATCCACTATTTTAGCTCTTACATGTCCTGCAATGGTTTCCTTATCTTTTACTTATTACTTATGAGTGATTCCTTACTCAAGTAAAAAATATCATGCATTGCATACTTAAACGATTATCAGTATACACTTTAAAATGAAGGCAGAGTCTGCTTGGATGGCTTATTCTCAATAAAACACTCTTCTTCTGTTGTCTCCAATCTGAGGGATGACCTCTGAATTTCTGTACATAGGTCTAACAGTTTGATATATAAGCAACAAAATGTTAAAATGAAAAACATTTTATTGTACTACTACCTGAGGTAGTTGTAGAGTGTCTTCTGATGTTTTTTTCATAGTGTGAATCATTAGCCATGGCCAGGAACTTCAGGGCTTCTGGAATTATAAATCCAACTTAAAAAGGGACATTATCTGCTTTGGGGGCATATTTGAGGTTTATATTTGTGTCTTGCAACTCTGAGAAGTCAGCATCTTCCTTGTAAAGTGGAAATGATTTTCCTATCCGGACTGTAAAGCCACATGTTTGGCTGTCTCCAGCATGTGGTAATGAGCCACTGAGACGAGCTGGAAAAGGATAGTGGCTGAACCCCAGATGGACATCTGGTGTACCAGTTGTTCCCCCTCTTTCATCTCAGCCAGACTCCTCGATCCCTCGTGGCATTGCTCACTCAATATGGTCGGACTGACCATATTACACTAACATAGCTCTTTTCCCATGTCTTTATAAAATATAGAACTTCAGTTTTTCAAGATTTTGCAGATCACGTGGCATCTCGCTCAGGTTGTGAGGACAGATACCAGTTTTGAGAATTCCATGACAGAAGAAAGGCAAATGTGGGAGGAGGAGAGGAAGGAAGAACAGGCAAGAGACGAGTAGCTTCTGGAAGACGTAGGAAATGAGTCATCCAGGTAACAAGAACTGCCAAAAGCACATCCTCAACTTTCAGTGTCTCTTCTTTCCATACTGTCCATCCTTCTGTCCTCCCACAGTACTTCTTTCCCCAGGAGATCCATGAATTTGTTTTGTTTTAATTACTTTGAGGGTGACAAAGCCATTCTATTGTGAACCCATTCAAAGATTTTTCCAAATTCAAATGAGATGCAAAAAAACCCCAAAAAAACAGGCCTTTATTCCACTGTTATGTTTGCTGGTCCTTTGTCTGGCTTTCCCCGTTCGTTTTTTTTTTTTTTTTTTTTTTTTTTTAGAGATTAGCGTTTGTTCTCTCTTTTTTGCCATCTCTCCCTGTAATCCCTCCCTCTGTCTTACTCCGCTGCTCCATCCTACTTTTGCGACAATGGATGCCATAGTATTATCTGCTTTGTCTTTCTCTTTATCAAACATGAGCTTAAAGAGAACGGAAAGAGGAGGACGAGAATGAAATGGCCGAGCACAGTGTGCCTGTTATGTCTTACATTTAGAGGCTGTGAATGGTTTATGGTAGGAATCATGTTTGCAGGCAGACAGTAAGATGACAGACTGTCAAAGTTAGATTAGACAGGTGGACTGACAGAAAGACAAATCCAGATGGCAAGCACTGCTGAGAGAGTGATGGGGAAATCAAAGTACTTAAACAACTATTATGGGTTGGCAGGTGACCCACATGTGAGCTTTGGTTACAGCCTCTTTGAGCAGCTAACTGGGAGACTTGCTTAAGTCAAGCTAAGAAAACTGATTAAGGTGTATAGGGAGTATCAACTTGTAAAGTTGGAAATGGGCCAAAGTCTCTTCCATTAGACAGCAGAGCAAGGAGATATTCATGCTAGCTGACAGAGGTGTCTCAAACTGCCAAGAAAGATTCTGACGCTGGAAGCAAGTTATGTGGTGAGTGAACTCATCGCCAAAGCAGGAAGTGCAGACACTGATATCCTATGTCCAGAGAAGAAGAGCTTGTTCAGCAATATCTCTCCATCGGCATATCAGAAATATTGCTCTTTCTTGTAGTACTTGAACGTTGAAGTGGCCCTCCTATGAGATGACAATACCAGTAGTGGCCCCAAGCCAATCTGAGTTTGAGACCCCTGGTGTAGGGAATATTAAGTTGTAAAGTGGAAGTGGGCCAGGTTCTCCTCCATTATACAGCAGACAGCGGAGATATTCACCCTAGCTGAGCCTGATCTCTTCTTCCATTAGCCTTTATTGGTCTTCCAGTCTAAAACCATTCGAGGGAGATAACATGCGCTCATAGAGTCTTTTATAGTTGTGTACTTTATTCAGCTTTAAAAAAAAATATTAATCTCCATCCTGTATTTGTTTTTGTTTTGTTTTTTTATTGTCCTACCTAATGTTGAGAGAGGGAGATTGCAGGTAAATATTAAAGTCATCAATCAAGTTAAGCAGGATGAGAAAGGATAGAAAACACCTCGAGGTACAAGTGGAAGAGAAGAGAAAAAAGACGAGAAGAGCTATCTTTTATACATCACCCATGACCGTGACCGATTTGTCGTAAAACTACCATCCAATTAAAAGCGGACTCTCCATCTGCTTCCTCCTGAGTCAGCGCTGACCTTTCACCCTCCCCCTTACCTCAGCCGTGATATATCCACCGCCTCTGCTCACTGCAGGTGTGCATTACGATATAGATGGTAGAACTGCCTGAGTTTATTTCAACAAAACAGAAAACATTTTTTAACTGTATCCATTTAAAAAATGTGTGTGTGTGTGTGTACTTGCATGTGAGTGTCCTACCTGAACACCATTACTCTTTGTCACAGTGTTCTCACATGGTGTATAAATGTTAAGAATTATGTTGTACAACTGAACATAGCAAGGCTTTACTGTCATGTCTTTCAGATTATGAGCACAGACGTGTGGAGCAGAACTGTACAACAACCGTAAAAGGTCCCGGTCCATGTGTGGCACTGTGGAGTCAGTACTGTTGTTTTTGCTGGTCTTAACTGATTAAATATAGCTTTGTACAAGTAAACGGTAATAGCCTGCACAGAATTCAGAGGCAGTATAATCTAGGACATGTCATTTACTTGTTTATATTATCCATCTTCGCCAGTCTCATGACAACACACACACACAAAAAAAAAAAAAAAAAAAAAAAGAAGAGGAAAATCTTGCCTTCGGCTAAAATTACTGCAATTGCAGTTCAGCTGAGGATAGTTGTGTAATTTCCAACCGTTCAGTTATTTAAAACAAAAAATAGTGTAATGTCGGCCATAAACGCTGCCTTTCACTGTCACTCCTTCTTTCAAAGATAAAATACCTACTCAGATAGATAAACACTTGACCACACATTAGAGGCGCCACTCTAGAGGTAAACATAAGGAGCAAGCTGAAAACAAAATATCAAGACACAATAAGTACATACAAACAAGTGGTATCAGAATCCCCTTTAAATGCTGCAATCATCAACAGTTGTTTCACAAACTACTGAAAGAAGAAGAAAAAAAATACCCCATTGATCTTTCTTGATTAATGTATGGTGCTGGAAAGCAAATCCTACTTATGTGCTGAACAGTGGGTCATTTGAAAAACAGTCTGTGATATCCCTAACTGTAATCAATTCTGTTTAAAACTACTGCTAAGATGCAAAGAAACTGCACATAATGCAAGGAAGGACAACACTCCCTTTGGCTATGTTCTCTCTGGGCTTTTAATAAGGCAGATTTTCCACTGGTGTTATAATCTGCTGCTGATGATGAAGATGATAATGGTGATGATAAGGATAATTACGATGTGTGTGTGTGTGTGTGCGTTCACTCAACATTTTACTTGCCCCTTCTTTTAGCCACTGAGGAAAATAAAATGCTGTCATTTGCTGTCACTGACAAAGATACACCCTGCCGTAGGCTATATTTATAGGAAAACCTGGGTCCATGGAGGACATTGCAGTGGCTGAATAGCGTGAAGACACAACATCCCCATCCTCATTCCCTATGTGGATTAATGAAGCCTTAATAGCCCATGTCATTAGGCCGGGTGGCCGCTGACTAGACTGCAAAACCCTGGAGATTCTTTCATTATAATATACTATAGGTCAATGTATAGACATAAAGCAGAGTGGGAGTCCAAGCCGTTGCTGACACACATGGACTATTCTGTTCTGTCCCAAAAGATCTGTCAATTCAGAGATGTCTGTCAATCCAGGTGGAACCTTTAAAAGACAATGATATAAAGCTTTGCCTGTTCACCCTTGAATCCCGTCTCCATCCACAGGCTGCAAGCCGCTGATACAATGACACTCAAAACGGTGTAAACATGCCTTCATTTCACAACAATTACCCTGGAGTCGTTAGAGTGGAAATGCATAAATCATTCCTTTGACATGTACAGCATGCACACACACACACACACACACACACATGCACAGCCATTCATGGAGAAAAACCTGGGCCAGGAAGGCACACAAACACACTCAGACAAACACTCTTGCTGGAGGTTCTAACTATGTTAAATGACTAGTATTAATCACCCTTCTCTGTCTCTGTGGTGATTATGAACACATTAATCAGCAGCATGTCTGCCAGTCAGATGTGAGCCATGCCAGGCAGAACAAGGGAGGGAGGGGATTGAGTGAGGTGAGAGGTGCAAGAGTGGAAACCACTGGAGGGAACACAGTTGTGTTTTTTTTTTTTTTTTTTTTTTATTTATTTTTTTTTTTTTTCTGTAACATCAAAACTAAGTTCATGCCACTGTGGGTAGAAAAGCAAAGACAGCGAAGAGTGTAATAAGAGCAGCTGTTCAAATATAGATGAGAGCTGCTTCATTATTCCGAGCAATCCACAACAACCTTCTATGGCCCTCAGTAACACTTGTATTTGAACGCTCATGGAGATGCTGCCTACCTCCTTCTGCCCATCAGATTGTTGTACATTTCCTTCTGAGGAAGGTGGAAGAGTTTTTGGTATGTTGGTTTGTATATACAATACAACTTTCCTCAGTCATCACTAATAAAGGATGTAATGGTACAGCCTGCTAACCATTTGATAGTATTCGCAGCTCACAGGTGACAATAAAAATAAATAATAACATTTAAAATCCTTCATTTGTTTGTTAATTTTATGGTAGATTCCATTATAGAATTTGGTGGAAAAGTAAATAATCTTGAATGAATAAAGAAATCAACTGATGTTTGAAGCAGATTTTTTGTCTGTGTAACTGAACTCAATAATAAATGCTTTGATAAGAATGCGCTCCTTAAGATGAAGCACTAAACGTGGACGGACTAGTGTTATCCAGTTACTCCATAGGCAGCCACAAACCATAATTTCTATAGCAGATGGTGGTGAATGGAGCTATTCAGTTGCATTTCACAGCAAAAAGTGATATTCAGATACTGTGCAACATAAATTCAAACAGAGATGAACCGAGGCTGAATCACTCCAGAACGCTCGAAGTGCAGGAAGGACATGCCTGCTTGAGTAACAAATGTTTCAGCTTGAGTGGATATGCGGTGATACTCAAAGCTGCATGACTTGACAAATGTACAGACACGAGAGCAGAATTTACTGATGTCAGACATCTGTATTAAGTCTGTCCCTTAATACAGCGACTTTATGATTGCGACAGCAATCATAAAGTGTTATGATTGCTGTTTAAAGCCACAAAATCCACTGTTACTGGTCCATTAAGGTGCACAAACACATCGACCCTACTATATACTCTATGCACAGACATGCACCACACACCCAGCAATGCGGACATTTACATTCACGCACAGGTACAGCTGTAGTTGTTTACGCTGGCGTTGGGTGACAGCTCTCGGCGTGCTGTGCGCTTCATCACTCAACTTCCAATCTCATCAGTTAGACGGTTTCATTTTGCAGCAAGCTTTTAAGTCGTCACAGCACTCATCTGCCAAACAAACAAACTTTATGAGCCTCGCTCAAAATAGCTCAACTGAGTAATTGATATTCATTTCAGCTTCAAAATTCCAAATGGTAAGGCGCCATAATGAGAATGACAGCAGTAACATCAGCTAATTGGGACAAGAGTAGCCTAATGGCAGGGCAGTGGTGGTGCTGTTGTTAATTCTCTCTTATTAATCCTTGGAGCCTAACATTGTCCAAGAAATGGGTACAGTAAACTGTATAGTGTAGGGTAGGGTACAGGTACTGTATTTTGTCTCACGCACACTTCAGAAAGGCCTGTCAAATGGTGATCATGAGAAAAACCTACGAGAAAATCTGAATTACATTACACAACAGGATTGTGGCTATGCAAAGTGCCAAACACTGCAGCAGTCTGTAGAAACATCTAGTGCATGGAGCTCCCCTATATAAAGACTGAATTACGGTAAGGAAAAAAACACACACACATATATATATATATATATATATATATATATATATATATCTTTTATGCATTTGATACCTCTATACCTCAATCTATGCTTCAGCCCTGCCATGGTGAATGTGATTACAGTAGCTGTGACAGAGACCTTGTGTTAGCTGTCAATCAGCATCAGTCTTTCCCTGACAGGCAGAGAGCCCGCGGAAACACAGTCACATGGGGTAAAGTACAGTATGTCACCATCCTGAGTAAGAGGGAGAGGGCCCTGAAGAAGAGTCTTGCCTGGCTCCACTATCCTGGAGTGAAACAAGTCAACGTCACCAGAGGATGATTAACAAGAGCAGGGCATTTAAGGGGACTCATTATGCTCATTTCCAGCTCTATATTTTTATTCTAGGACTATTGCCTGAGTGGTTTTGTATGATGCGCTTCCTTTGAGCCTTTGACTGATATGGACAGTATTAGCTCCGGGACTTTTTAAGGCTCCCCTTCCCTAAAAGCCCACTTTATTCTGATTGGCAAAATGAAAGCTGAAATGCTTGGGAGAGCTGTCTCATCTCTCAGTCTCATCAAGTTAACATGTTTGATTCAAACTTCTCAAATCCATCTGTACATCTTCAAACCCGAATCCAATCCAGAATATGAGAGTGGACAGCATGAACCCCCTCAGCAACAGAGATAACAGCAGGACGTCCTTGTTTGGTTACCTTATTATTACTTATTATATATTCTAGCGTGACAGTTTTTCAACCACAATCCACATTTTTCTGAATATGCCTCATTGATATTTCTACCGGTCGGAAATTTGATGCTGAAGACCTTATAAAGGAATTCGCTCAATGAGCTGACATCAGCTTACATGCTCCCTTCTGCACATGCACTGTTCCGTCGAGGTCGAAACTGGATGTTTCAGCAAGATAATGCCCCTTGCCAC
>JBBMJY010000005.1:14539600-14575283 GCA_037833715.1 Toxotes lorentzi
GTTGACACCATCAAGAATTTAGTTTTGCTATTTTTTTTCTTGATAACAATAAACAAAAGAAATCATTTGTTTTGTTTATTTTGTTCTGTTTCTACAGAACAAAATGTCACCAAAGGCATTGCCCAGAACGAATATGGACTTTGCCTTCTGCAAAAAACAATACGGTCCAGACGCTGTAAAGATGAACTGTGTTCTCAGACTGACAAATTTATCTGTCAGAAAGTTATGTGCACTGTGAATGGAAAAAGAAGAGTGGAAATAGAGAATGCTTTCTATGAAGCCACAGGAAGTGTAGTTTCTTGCTACTCATTCCACTGTATTTCTACTGCTCAACGCTTAAATTTCTTTTTAAATTTGCTTTGTATTAATATTGTGAGGATGCCAAACAAGAACCATGGTTTGTCTGTGAAGGTATGCAGCCACACAATATGACAACACCAGCCTGGTTGTCTGAACAAAGCTAATCAAAAGGTTTGCTCACTCTGAGGAAAAAACATGAGTCTCTGCACTGTCTAAAAAAGACTAATGTTACATCTCTAAATGATATGACATCCCAGCAGTAATACCCAAAGCAAATCATTAACCATCACTGACAGATACAGTATTTTAAGAGAAGGAGTTTAGTTTGTGTTCTCGGGTTAAAAATAAAAACACTGATATTCATTAACCAGTGTCAGGCTGTTTTACAGAAATATGAATCCAAATATAATCATTTATTTATAATTGTGTGTAACATAACAGTAAGACAGAGACTGAAGTGGATGTGTAACTATAAGAGGTACTGTATATTTCCTGTGGACTGGAATGGAGAGAGAAAGTGGGCTGTGAACAACATTATACAAGACGTATGCTTGTACAAGTAAAGTTCTGTCTCTCCTCTTCCTCCTTTTCTTTGCCTCATAAAGAGAAAACTCAATCACAACAAACAATCCCGCTGGACGCAATTAGCTACAGTTAAATAAATGGTGTGACTTTAATGCCCTGCCCATGAGCACCCAAATATCTTCCCTCTAAAAATATATCTCTCGTGTGTGTGTAGGTGTGTGCAGGAGCGCACGCATGTGTGTGTAACTTTATGTTCACACTTCCTCTGTCTTGGGATCTGCCACGGAGCTCCCTGAGCAGCAGTGTGTGCTTGATAATTAGCCTCAAATTCGCCACTTCTGTGAACACACTCCGCCTGGGTTGGCAGGGGGAGGGTTGCCTCAGGGAAGGGTGAATGTTATGAGTGACTGTCATCCACTACCCGTATCCGGTGACAACTAACAGAGCTCAAGTTCTATAAAAGCAATGCAACAATGACATCTTCTCTTCTTTTTTTTAATGATCAGTCCTCCCTCTTCAATCGCTGCTGCGCTGGCTCAGAGTGACAACCAGTGAACACACAGCAAATACAGCACTAAGGTAAGCAAAGAGTGAAATTCAGATCATGTAAATTGCAATGCAATTGGTCACATTTGTCGGTTGGACATCCAGCAAAAACACAAAATCATTAATCGAAGGCAGCTGGAGGAGTTGAAATAGGGAAGTGTACCCTCAAATCTTTTAACAGCATTAGCTTATAATCAATGCTAAGTGTTAGTTTAATTAATATAATCAGCTATAAGGCTCTTTTTTAAGCAAAATATTTTCTGCTCACATTGTTTAGTTTTAGTAAAGAAATCAATACAATGATAAGAAAATATGACATTAAAATCCAGCTTTGTAGCAGTTGGCACTTGGTGGCAGCTTTTAGCATCTGACTTGTTCTCTGAAGGGACACAAAAACAAACTGCATAAATAAATAAAAGCAATAGTTTGAATGTGTCTAACAAAGTGAAACAAACATAAGAAGGTAATACAAAGATTGTGCTGGAAGCTATATGCTGTATGGTGCAGAATTTAAAGCTGTTGTTCTGTGTTTGCTGAGACTAGACATATTGGAAGTTCATTTACTGCCTCTGTGATCTTACTGGCTTACTCTGCATCAGCAGAGAGGTTTACATTTACTTTCGATGACAGTGTTTGTGTACTAAGTGATCATTTCTGTACAATCAAAGTGAAAGCATCACAAAATATACAGTTGATTTCAGTGAAGTCTGTAAAATTACCTTCAGTTTAGGTCAAGTGAACTACATAGTATGTGGTGAAATACTGTATCTGTATTTATGTACATATATACCATGGTATATATGTGATTGTAATGTTCTGTGTAGTGAACCGTAAGTATCTCATTTTCTATTCTATATCTGCTAAATACATGTTATTCCAGCTGTAAAGACCAGATTTCCCCACAGCATCATTAGTGTCTCATCATCTCTAATCCAGTTTAATTCTGACAGACATCAGTTGAACATCAGTCAATTGCTTGACTCTGCAGAGTAATGTACATTTAGTATTTATATCCCACTGCTAGTACTCCACAAGACCTGGGTGCAATCACAAAATACAAAACAAATTTTCAGTTATGTTATTGTAATTGTCCAATTTTCATTTGGTGTCATGAGATGAAGAAAATCCATCTGATCGGACATCTCCAGTAGACGGGGTAAAATAAGAAAGGAAATGAAGCAGCACAAACTCTATTTGAACATGGTCTGATCTGAATACCCTGTACCCATTACTTCACTTCCTCTCTATCCAGTCTGTTTGCTTTTTGCTAATGCTGAACACTCAGTTTCAGCTGCCCTGTCGTCTCTGCGGCCCCCTCATCCTCCTCATCTCTTGCTCAGCCTTGCTCGAATGTTCTCCCCTCGCCCCTTTGACGTCGGGTGCCAGCGTTTGCTGTCCTGCGTCTCTGCTCCTCTGCAGTTTTCCTCCTCTTTCCGTGCACCTTTGATGTCAAAACCACAGCTAAAGCCTCAGCTAATCTGCTATGGGGCTTCCTGAGCCATAACCAGACCAAGGGTTGGAATCAAGAACATGGCACAGGGGCAAAAGAATTAAGTAAACGAATTAAGTGACAGAAGAATAGGAACGCTGCAAAATATTCATCTACAAGTCCCTCTAAATGGGTTTATTTAAAATTCAACCTGCGTTTCATTTTGGAAAATGTGTTTCCACTGCATTTTTACTTTTTTTCAAGAATCAATTAATGGAAATGAATTGGCAGCATCTTTAAATTACATAGAGAAAGACAGATTGTTGCACCAGCAAAGTTGTGTTTATCCCACATCAGTGGCAAAACTTTTCACTTCAAGATTAATCATATTTCAAAATAAAAAAAAATAAAATGACATATTTATAGATCGGTTAGAAGTGTATACTTTCTATGGTAAAGAAAGTGTCTCAGAAAGTTATCTCAGAAACCCGAGAGAGCTCTACGGTGGCACACACAGTGGAAGCCAAAATTTATACCGTTTTTAGAAGCATTAGTGAACAGATAAATACAATAAAGGGACTTACAGCAGGCCAATTAAGGATCCTGGAGAAAGAGTGTGCTGTGAGGGGAGGCGCTGTTGTGAAGGGTAAGATAAACAGCCGAGATGAAAATGGTAGGAAGAAAAGAACTAAAGAAGGGAAAGTCCACACAAAGACTGTGTCAGCGAGCTGTATGAAAAAAAGCAAAGATGCTAAAGAGGTACGAAATGTATTAGCTCTGGTGTATCCTATAGCCGAGCCCTCCCCGGTTCCCTCCCCATGGCTTTCACACCAAGAGAAGAAAAGGCAGAAAAATCCCTCAGCAATGCTATTTTTCTTCCGTGCTCTGACGGTGCTATTTATAGAACATTAAAGGGGTAAATATGACTCTTCTTCACTTCTGATACAAAACATAAAAAAATACCCTTCAAAGTCAAAGCTTTACTAACAGGATGGAGTGTGTAAGCAAAGGCAACTCAAACAACAAGACTAGGTCAAAACCTATTATATGGGCTGCTGACTGTAAACCTCAAACTGTACAGTGCATCCCCCAGTGAGTGGGACACATTTGTGTTTATTGGACAGGCTCTGCTGCTAAGGTCCAGCCAAAAAGGGGTAAAGAGATCAAAGAGTTTCTTCTCACAGGTATTACCCTACCTATAATTGCACAGACTTTACACATTAATGTGGCTACTTATGAATACAATGGATGTAATGCAAGAGCACCAACACCACTTTATGCTAACAGTTATTTCACAATAGCACCCTCTTTCTTTTTAACCACATAAATAAGCCAATAATATTTCACAGAGATATCCTTGTCCTACATGCAAGACATTGTGTCTTGTGCATTCAGACAAAACTAGAGATAATAAATGAAAAGAAATTCAGCTTGAGAACGGCAGCAAAGAATCTCAGTGAATTATCAGAGTGGATAGATGCTGGGCACTGACATGAGGAAAAGCATCTGACAGCAAACTGAAAGTCAAATGCACAATACACGATAGCAACCTGCACCCATGCAAACCAGCATATCCAACAAAGCACTTCATTATACAGTATCCTAGACCCAGGGCACGACAGCAACAGTAATTATCATGACAGAGCAGAGTGAACAAACAGAAAGGGGAAACATCTCTACAGGTCATTGTTTGGAGGCAGGCCTGCAGAAATCTGCTTCCTCTACCATACTGACCGAGTAAACAATCTAATATAATGCCTGTTTCTGTTTATTCATGCGTGCAGTCAAGACTGCAACACCTCTGCCTGTTTATATGTGTATTTCTGTGTTGGGATAGAGTATAGCCTCCAAAGCTGGCCCTCTGTCAACGGAACAGCTTCATCCCTGATCCATATCATCCATGCAAACAGCACGCTAATTATCCATGCTAAGACAAATCGCACTGTTTTTTTCTGGTTCACTGACCACAGCACCTTCCGTAATCCTCTGTTCTCACACAGTTGGGGAGGATAGTGAAGCTAATAACACTGTGATATTAGCAACACTGATCGGCAAGTGATAGAACCAGGCAGCCCTCGCTGTTAATTCTGTCTGCATGAGCCCCAGACCAGACTAATCCCTATTTTAATTATTTTTTCTCTTCGCCACCCCTTCCCACCTACCCCTCTTGTCAATGTTCTCTAATCAGACCATCTAATTAAAAAAAAACAAAAAAAACAGGAAGGGTGGCAAGCAGGCAGCCTCAATGTCTCAGAAGGTTGCAATGTCAGTAGTATATGAGGTATGCATGTGAGAAGAGGGGTAACACTGATGAACTGCATCAGTGTTACTGTATCATAGAATGAACTGCAAGTGCATGTCTGTGTGTATGTGTGTGTGTGTCCTATTTTAGCATTTCAATTTCAAAACCTAGAAACTCTGTGGGATCAACAGTAGATATACCATCGAGTTTTAGATTATTAACTACTGTAACTATTGGTTACAAGACAACTAATAATCTGTTTAAAGTTATAAAGTCCTGTCACCGCAGACATATTATGTTAAAGCTTTGTCAAGATAAAAGTTTTTTTTTTTTTTCCTGTCTCTGTGTCTGTGCTTCTGTCTGATTCTGTCAGTGTGGAAAGTGGGATTAAGACAGATTGCAGTGCCGAGGGATCAATATGATGCTGACACCTCTCTGGCACTCTCCAAAAACCTCTACCCAGCAAAAACCCACTTACAAGGGGGGGGAGGGGGGGGGGGTCTAATGGATCACATAACCACTATATCACTTTGGCTTTCACTTAACCTCTGAAGAAGCAACAGCCTTGTCTGCAATGATTATAATTGGATATTCAAAAATAAAATAGAATACACGAAGAGATTCTAAACCTCTCTCACTACGCCACAGAAACACCTGTGCAGAAACTCATAATGGAGGAACAGCTAATAATGTAATAAAAATGCAATCAAAATCTTAATTTAATAGCCCACCTGAAATGCAATAAAAACGCTGAAAGCATAATGTAATAACGTTTTACCTGCATTAATTTATTACATTTTGCAGTTATTACAGGCTTTTTTTTTCATGCAAATGTGATAAATTGACAAGTTTTTTTTTTTTTTTAATTATTTTGAGGAATTCACACAAGACACTCGCTTGAATGAACGAGATAATTTGCGCTCACAAGTTATCTTGTCTGTGCAGCATTAACAAAAATTGAATCTTTGAAGACATACAACATACACAGTTATTAAGAATGTGAATTTAGGCTACTGTACGAAATAGCAAACGTTTGAAATCACGACACTGCCTGTGAATAGACTTGACAGGGCAGCTAAGGCTTTATTTTTCTGTAAGGGACGACATTGCCTGTCTCCCTTTGCCTCCGCTTGTTTATTGATGCAGTTGAGAGGAGTTTTTATGGAGGCGTGCTGCTGTAATTGCCGGTCAAGGCACGTTCAGCAGAGTTCATAAAGGTTCCTCTGTAAATATATTCAGGTTGGCCTAGTGTCACCTCATATAAAAAGGCTACCTCTGTCTGATGAATGGGAAGAGGAGGGGTATATTTCACCATCGCTCTTCACATTCACAAACACGTTCACAGGGGCACCACACGAAGAGCAAATGTATACTGACTGTACAGTCGCACATATTTACATGTGGAACCCGTCCTGCTGTTCCAAAGATTAAGCTATATTACACTCCAAGCAAGCACGTCTTTGCTTTATTTCATCTTGCGGGTTCAGTCTTTCTTTTCTGATCCCTCCTTCTTTTTTGTGCCACAAATGTGACCCTAAAACACTGGGATATCTTATGAAAGATCACGAGTTTCAAAGCACATGGAAGAGGAGCCCCGCTGTGTGAGCGATGTGTCCTCAGAGGTAAGAGAATGATTCAGTCTCTATGTCTACTGCATCACTTGTCTATATGTTCCCAAGAGTCCAGAATGACTCAGCCGTTAAACATTAAGGCACGTGTTTGACGTCTGATTGAAGTGCGGGCCATATTTCACTGCAAATGAGTTCCTCTTTAGATCTGAAGTTTTTGCAATCAGACTTTTTCATCTGGTCGCGTTTCATTTATCGAGTTGAATCTTCTGGTCTCGGTTGTTTCAGGGATTTTGTAGAAACAAGCGCAAATCTCTGCAAACGGCAGATCACTCCACTAGTATCAGCACAACGGCGCTTGATTTAACAAAAGCAAGCAGATTTGCATTGGAAAGAAGGGAGAATTATCTGACGCCCTTGGCTGATGTTGTCACGTTAAATTACTTGTCAAGACGGCTAGTTTTTCAAAGCAGCGGCTACGTCTGTGTCGTGTTCGTGCCCTTTGTTGTTATAGTTGCAAGCTGCTCTGTGGAAAAGGGAAGCTAGAGACAGAGAATAGGGGATGTGTTGTGGTTGAGCAGTGACCCAGATCAGACAGTGACATCTCCGTCCACTCAGGGGATGCTCAGGGACAAGATGTTCTGCTGTTACTGCAGCACGGCCACACTGCAAAGAACCACCTTAAAAGTCTTTTGTCTATGTATCAGGTTTTGATCATGACAAGAAAAAGCTGTGTGCTGAAATAATCACTAATAAATGTAATGATGCATTAAATGATTATTATTGTTTCTCATGATGTCTTTTTTTTGGAAATGTTTAAAAAAATCTGCTCTGATTTTTACTTTTCTGTGCTGTCTGGTTTGTATATTTGAAGAGTTTGTAATCCATGTCTCTTTGGCCAGTAAAATAACTAAAGTGCCGAAGCAGGTTCTAAGGCCCATGCTGGACTAGACTGTCACTCCAAGCTAACATCTCCAACAAATAAAGAGCTAACTGCTGCCCTTTTTTCAGTTGAAGGGGTTTATTGTACCACAGGACTTAAATTCAGAGTTTCAGACACAATACTGGACTACATTCAAGGACCTGTTGGACTTTTTTTTTTTTTCCAAAGTAGGAGATTCTTGTCAAGTGCACTTGTGTCCATGTGCACACACATACACGCCTGCAGCTACACAATCAGATGTAATGCAGTGACTTGGCATTAAAGAGCTGTGTGTACTTGTCCTCTCTGCTCTGCTTTTACAATCTAATTGCCGTACCCAGTGTCCTCTACAGCAGACCACTGAGTGCACTGGGTTTGGCCAATTGATTTCACATGTTCCTTTCCCCCTAAGCCTCTCCTCTCAGCCCTCCCTCTTCCTAGTGCTGTATCTTGGCTAATTAGTGTGATTGATTAATCGACTGGTGTGACGTCTCTCACAGTCATGTGAAGCTTGGTGTGGTGCCCCAATCACACTCTGAAAGAAAGACTGAGGGAGGTCAACGTAAAGGCACAATAATCTGGCAGAAAACAGTGATGCTGACCGAGCGTGGCACTCCAAAACGATTTCCATATAGCCACTCTTCTCTTTTGATCACACCATAACAAAAAAAACTCTGAAGCAAGCCATCCTTCTTTAGGTTAGCAGCACTTGACCCAGGAAGTCATTTAAGGGATCAAAGCGAGCGGTGGGATGAAGCCGCAGAAAAAACACGAACGTACGACAATTGTTCCCACAAACGCGACAGATGATGAAAGGTCCGGGGAACAAGAGAATAATTGTGGTACTATGCTGATCCTTGCACTCCTTGGTATCAACAGTTCCACAACTCATCTTGTAATATAATTGATCAAATAATATAAGTAGGGAGACAGACGACACCATTAAGTAAAGAGGATAAACGGACCCCATGCTCCGATGTCCAGAAGGGCAGAATTAAGAGTTGGAGGGATTATAGATCAAGAGAAAAACAGCCAAAACACTTGGATAAGAGGATTATTCACACATATATTTTCTAATTGTCATAAATGTACCACAGGAAAGCTACTGAGATATGGACATTACTTACTTATAATAAGTTGTCACTTTTTTTTTTTTTGTTTTTTTGGCATAAGTGAAATAGTGCATCTCAAAAAAGCCTCCAATCCATTTGCAAGCCCAGGGCGCCAATGTGCATAACTTCAAATATGTCTCTGTGTACAAATCTGAAGCCATTAGTGCATCTGTGGGACTGTTAAAAGCGACAGATTGGATCCCAGTGGTGCAGTGCTTAGTAAACACAACTAAAGAGACACCTAGTCAGTGCACAGTGATCTGGCCCATTACCTCTAACCTCTGCGTGTTCTCTGGTCTCAGTGGGATGGGGGGTGAGGTAACACATGGCTAGACATGCTTACACAGTCACATTGCTATCCAGGCTGCTTGCCTCAGGGGAGCTGCTTTATAGGTTAGATTAAAAATTGCCTAGTAAATTGCTGCACCTGCTGTTTCTTAGCATAACACAGATGATCAATGACAATTAATGATACATAATTATCAAGAATAAAATGCCTCCCCCCATTTGTTGTGGTTTTAATTTCAACCATGTAAGTGAAATAGGCCTCACCTTGAGAGAAAAAAAACAAGTAAGCCTTGAAGGCTGATAGACTACATGGGCAAGGTTTGGCCCATTTTTGCTAACCTTGCTCTCTGCGCTCCAAATCCCCTTTCCTCTCCAGCTCTCAGCCTGAGCAATGTGAGTGAGTAACAAAGTGTGGAGTGCTGGGGTTAGCCAATCTGCAACGCGGCACCAGGTGTTGGAGATAATGTTCTGCTGGAGCATTTCTTGGCGGGTGGCGCAAAGTTCATCATGACTGCAGTTTTGATCGATGCCACGTTGCAGATTGAGTCCTCAACCAAGGGCTGCTGTTCATAAATCCTGAGTCAGACAAACATAATTTGAGGGCCCGTGGTGGAGAGACTGTCAACAACAGCTATTGATCCACTGGTCAAGAACAGGCCTGTAAGCCAAACTATGGTTCTGGATATGTAACAGTAACACGGCAAGAAAAAGAAGTGAGAGAAGACAGCAGAGCTGAGACTTGGAAGGATTAGACAGATTAAAACTAAAATTTGTGGGTCTGGTTTTACACATGAGCCATTCAAAAGTCCTTTCCAGTGCACCCAACATACTGTACCAGTAATACCACCCTACATTATTTGCTAAACTTCGATTTGATGGAACAACACATAATGAATCACTGCCTTCTATATTGGTGGACACACGTGCAAATCTATAATTGTCTAAAAAGCTCTTGTCCACTTTGAAAAATGAAAACGCAAAAAATAATAAATACTTCAGGCTTTAACTGTCGCAAACATCTGCAAAAGTACAGATTGTCAATTTTGATTTTAAAAAAAAAGGGAAAAACTAAAACACTGAAACTATAGAAAAAAAAAAGAATTATTATGTCTGCACAATTCATCTTTTATGGATCTGACCACAAACTGCCCAGGTTTTGTTGCAGGTCTGAAATCTGCAGCATCTGTTGGCTGGAGAACAGTGAAAGGTTAAGTGGTAGATGAGCCTAGAGAGTCTGTGGAGGTAGACAGAGAGAGGAAGAATGAGTAAGAGAGAGAAACAGACAGGGATCTAGATGCAGCCAGATAAGAGGACGTGGCTGGTATATATAACCCCCTCACAGCACAATCTGGGGGCTCTTTTATTTTAGCGTCTTTGACGCGATGATCCTTGACGTGCGTCAGGGCTTCATTACCATCCCTCACATCAGCCGTGAAACATTTCCATCTCAACCAAAGTTTATCTCTGCATGAGCTTCCTCTATTGTTAAGTTTAGAGAAGTATAGTTGTGGGCTTTTAGATATAAACATCATCCCCATTGGAACAGACATGCAATGTTGGGGGAATACATGAGTCAACAGTAACCAGTGTTTGTGTATGAACAAATCCAAAGAAAATCTTCTGACATGCACCGCACGAATACTTCGGGCTGCATCACAAACTCCCGGATCTGGAAATCCTTGCTGAATTCAATGCACACTATTCATTGTCCAAAGTTTAATTTAGTTTTGGATGATTTGTATGTGGGGTTTATGAGGAGAGAACCACTTATAGTAAATGACTACAGAATGTGTAATGAAAGACCATAGACTTTCATTAGACAATCAGACCAAACTATCCACTCAGATGTTTTATGACACCCACACAGCAGGGAAAGAGAGAGAGAGAGAGAGAGAGAGAGAGAGAGAGAGAGACTGACAAAGAATGCTAGAGAAAGACAGCGAGAAGGAGAGAATCGCCAGAGTCAGACCCTCCTAGACGTGACCAGACTAGTGATGTTGAAGTGAATTACCGGTAAAGCTCCATAGCAAAACGCCTCCTTTACTCCACCAGTCTGTGTTGTGTGAAACAGGCCACAGCATAAGAAAATATATATATAAAAAAAAAGGTATTCAACATTCAGACCAAGAATATACACCCACTCGACTATCACACAGTATTCATAAAAAAAATGCATCTATGCAAAATGCCTCTGCATATGCTGCCAAAACTCTGCATTCAAATGCTGAAAATAACCGCCTCACTGCCTGAACGTAAATTAAATTATGCTTTCAAACAGGGGACATCGGGGATCACAGGTGGGCAACCACCTATTCTTGTGTTGCCAGACAAACAATGGTCAGAGGATGTGTCGCACAATAACTCACTCTGACTGTTTTATTACAGGAAATGCTTAACAGGGAAGCAGATGACTGGCAGCTAGTAGCTTGCTGTGAAGTCCCACTGGGAGAGAGTATGGATGAGTGTGTTACCCCCATAGTGAACAGCAGTCGGCATGCACACAAACACATTTACACACAAGTGTAAATATACACACTGTCATGGTTCTATGGCTATGTACACATGCACACAAGTCTGGCAATGGATCATCTACCATAAATTATAACTGGATTTGAGTTGCGGCAACCCTAAACTTAAATCTCATGAGCCCAACATGAAAAAAAAAACAAAACAAAAAAACTTTACCAGTCTCTTTGAAAACACAAAAACAAAAGTCGAGGCATTTATCTCCACAAAAAATGAAACATGCTCATATTGCTGTAACTCCCATCGGAAGCTAGAGAAAACAGCCCCTGGACTTAAAAAGCTGTTCCGAAGACTATTCACTCACTCTCAGGTGAGTCAACCTAACAGCCAATCAATATATATCCAGTGTTCTGCACTCTGTTCCAACAATTCTTTATCTCTTTCTGTCTCACTCTCACACACACACACACACAGACGTGCTTCCTCCTCGGGTTGGGACAAGATGACACGTATAAGCACTGCAGGGATAATCTATAAATTCGTGAAATGTCAGTGTCTCAAGTCCACAAGGTATAGGGTTAAAAGAGAGAGGAGAAAGGATGGGAGGCTACCTACAGGGATCAAAACTCATTGGGCTCTCAGATCTCCGAACAGGAAGAAATAAGTTGCATTTACCCAGGGAGCTTTGTGTTGTCAGCGATGGATTCATGGAATAAAAGGAAAAGAAAAGAAAACTCTCATGGGAAATAGAGTTTGCAAAAGTTACTGGAACGAGAAAAAAAAAAAAAACGAAGACACAAGTTTTGTTTTGGAACACTCTAAAATGGTGCGATCACTGAACTGTGATGTGGCAATTTTTTCAACAGATTCCAACTTTTTTTTTTTTTTTTTTTTTTGAACCAAGGGAGTAATGCCAGTATTCAGAGTGCTTTCAACTCCAGATTCAGGCACTTTATACTCTATTTATAGTATCCAAGGTGCTGCGGGAGTTGCTTTCAACATCTCAAGGGAGCGCTGCTGGTAGATGAAAATGTATTATGGTGCTTTGCAAAACAATTGAGCGCCAAAGAAAATTACAAGTCAAATAGCTGTGAGTTCCACTTAGGAGCAAGCAGGCAAATGAGCATCTGGCAATTGGTGAGCATCAGGCATTATTTACATTACCTCAAACTGGATGGTGATGGGGAAGGAAATCAATGTGGAGGCAAACAGTGTAATGGCTGTTCCCCTGGGCAAGCAACACCAAAGAAGTCGTGTTGTTGTAATGCTGAGTGGAGGTGGAATTCAGTTGCCATTTTTGCCAGCACTTCCCACTGCCACATTCAATCCGCATGCACATCTCAGCTCCTGAGGCTTCTTCAGTCTTCAAGGCTGTCTTTTCCTGCTTCCCTTTTCAGAATGCTAACTCTGCAGGGCTGCCAATCAAATCACCGGATGGCATGGTAAACAAGAACGTAAGTGAGCGAGATCAGATTCACAATATGCAAAGGGGGTGGTGTTCTTGATGGTGATTGATGGTGTTTACTCTGGTTCATTCTCTAGCTCTCAAAGCCCAGAGGCAGACACACAGACAACAGGAGTACACCGAGCGCGCAAACTTGACCTGCTTTCGTCTGAGCCGTTGTGGATCGATCAGGGAAGCGTGGTTTTGACCCTCACCCCTGGCCTCCCTTCTCCTATTGGACCACTCAACCTGTCTGTCAGGTATCAATCAATACTGCTCCTACAACCCCCTGCAGATTGAATTAAGTAACCAGCGGGATGGTGGGATGCAGACTCTATACACACTCAATAGCTGTGAAATCATAGCACACTAACACTTTTTATTCTTGCCGTTTGGGCAGGCCATGAGGATACATCAGCTCCTGCCTTCTAACTTCAGATAAGAGATATGATCTTTAAAAGCAGAGAAAGGAGATAAGAATCAAGAGGAAAAAACAAGAAGCCAGGTATGAGTTATACACCTTTTCTGATGGAAAGTAATACATAATACTTCCTCATACAATCAGTGTAATGAGAATATGATTTGATTCCCATTTGAATTGTAAACCCAAATGGGAATCAAACCCACCTGAAATGGAGGAGCACCTTAATCGAAACCACAGCTCTTTCTGTACAAACCAGGGTTAAAATCACAGACCAGTCCAATTATATGGTGAGAGAAGGAGAGAGGGCACAATCTTCAAGCTCACTGAGTCATTCACTGAGAGGATGTGTGCTTGAGGTCAGCACCATTGTAGCGCTCCACCTGACCTCTCTAATTAGCCACCAGCTGGAAAGTCGTAATCCTTCCACCCATCTATCTAGTTCTCCACTTCCACGTCCATCCTGTTCTGCAGAGGTCCTGCCCTCCTCGCCACTTCTCGCCTCTGGTGTCTGCTCATTCTTACTGTTTGACCCCCGTCACCCCCTTTGTCTATCCTTACCGCTCCCTGCTCCCTCTAAACTTATAAATACGCAGGTACTTAGACACCTGAAAGATAAAGTTATTGTGTCAAATATGGGCTGGTGAGTTTTTGTGTTTTGGGACAAGACAGTCCACACTTTTGTCGACACTATGTGGGTAAAACCCAAGCCAGTGTGACTACAAAAAAAAGAAATGGAACAATAGAGGCAAGCCAGCATGTCTGCACTGTGTCCTCTGTCCCCTGTGCTGCCTTTTCCTTGCAATGTGCATGATCAACTGTGACTTGCGCTCTGCATCGCTTGCCAATAGCCCTTCTCCTCTCTTTCTAGTCACTTCTTCCCCCACCCATACTGTTTCCCTTTGCTCTTTAAGACAGTGCAGCCATGCCGCAGGTGCACCAACCATAGGCGGCCCTGGCAACAACTGCCGCGAAGACGATAGACTCAGCAGAGATTTGGGCACCCCACGCGACAACAGGGAGCGAATCAAAGTCTGGGAGAAGATGATGATGACATTGTAAAATGTGCAAAAGAAGCACAGTCAGGCTGCCGTCTGTGGGAGTCTGGGAAGCGATCGGCTCTCAGTTGGCCAAGCAGAGATTCAAAGAGACTTTAATATCAAACTACAAGGCACAATTCTCAGTTTTAAGAGCGCTCAGAGTCAATCGACCTCTTCTCGGGAAGGGTTATTGCTTAAATACTGAGTGAATGAGTGAAACTGACACAAGTTTCCGGGGGCAATCTCACTCCGAGATGACTCATATATTCTTTCTGCACCTGTTTGCTTTATCAAAAAGTCCCTCTGTCTTTCTCTCTGTATGTCTGTGTATTTCAAGTGTTTAATAGCTCAGCCAGTGCTACCCCTTGTCCCTTCCAGCCAACTGCCTGTGGCTGTAACTTCAAAGTCTGTCTCTTGTTGTTTATCTGAACTGCCAATCTCCTACATGATCCTGAAACTGAACTTTTACATTTCCAGCAAGACAAAGAAAGTGCGCTGCGTGAGACATTCATCCATCCAGCCCATGTATATTTTTCATGCTAATATTAGCCTCGTGTGCTAAGTGAGTGAAGGAGGAACAATGTGGCAGAGACGGAGTGTGAAAGAGTACGTCTGTTTGTGCAAGTTCTCAGAGTGCCAGCGCAAATATATGGAAGTGTGGCTGAAAGTGTGAGCGCTTATGTGCACATGTCCATTTGCGCCCATATGGGCTCTACTGTCTGTGTGTGTGTGTGTGTGTGTGTGTGTATGAGTACGTGTGAGTGTGGATAAAACTATACGGCTGGCGGTGGTAATCGAGCTCACTAATTACTTCCTGAGCTGAGAGAGTTGTCAGAGAGAGGAGGAGCTGCCACAGATGGTGAGAGACCCACACTGACGCCAGGATATCCTACCTCTTCATCATTAGAGCTGGGCAATGTGTGTTTGTGTGAGACTCAGTAACTGAGAGAATGAGTGAATGACCAAGATTGAGTGTTCAAATTACACCTTAAAACCACACACAACAAGATACACCATGATGGGAGAAAAGTCTATGAACTGCATATCAAATAAGACACTACCAGTTGCATTCTGTATTTGATGACCCTGATGTTTGAATTGACTCTTGTTCCTCTTCTATTTCCCAGAGTCATCTCAGGCAGCTGTGGTCCAGATGCTGTAGGCACCCTAAGTGTCACTGGACCTAGCCAACACCCATCCACTTCTGATCATACTTCAAACACCTCAATACTTCATCTGAAGAAGTGCCTGGTGGGCTGGTGGAGCACCAGTGGACTCTCCTTCCCTTCCTGTCCCTAACTCAGCTCACTCTCCAGACAAAATGGTGCAGGCTGACTACTCACCACTGTGAAGAGCCCTCGGTGCCGCTGACCTCCAGCAGGTCATAGTCGTCCTCCAGCTGAAAATCAGAGAAAACCAGGGCGATGGTGTCTCCTGGCTCGGCCAGCACGGTCCAGGTGCAGTCGGCGTTGTTGTTGTACTCAGCGGGGTAATTGGGAGTGGTGATCACCCCGCTCTGGCCTCGCAGTGTGCCGCCACACCCATCATCCGCTGTAGGGAGCACAGAGGAGAGTGAGGCTTAGTGGAAGAGGGAAATATAAAACAATAATGATCGACTTGTGGTGAAGATAATTGAAGATGAACAGACACGGACACAAACTGCAGCTTCGCTGCAGCTAAAGGTCAAGTTTGACCCATGAAGTAATCATACTAGAATCTGAGTTGGTAATTGTAGGCTTATTCAACACTGGCACCATATTGGCACAAGACAGCACTGATTCTGCAACAGCTGTTCTGGAGACAGACTTTTTGAAGATAAACACTATTCATATACTCACCTGTCGGGCTCTAAGGAGCTGTCACTTTTAGAACTACATAGCGTTTTTCACTGACAGCATTTTTAAGACTGTCTTTTGAACTCATTCTTAAACTTGTCCTTAGCTGTTGTCTGGTCTATTTCTGAGACAGAGATACCAGGATGTGCTGTCCACGTGTTAGGAATATATTTCAATCAAGAAATACATAACACAAGCCAGGAGGAAGCGCTATTTAAACTGAGTCCATGGAGTGTATAGCTCCATAGAGACTAGCTAACATAATACAATGCACTCTTAAAGTAACAGGCTCACTCTGTAAAACAAAAGAGAGCTTCTGATGTCATAAAAGAACAAAAATCTTATGTCATACCATTATATAATTTTACAGAATTTCCATACAAATTACCTAAATAAAAAAGAACAACCTTTTTGTCAGACACCAATTAAGCTAAATTATAATCAAGCCTGTTAAATCCCTTTAAGAAAATACTGTGAGGACAGAGATGCTGAGATACTGATAATACTGATGACACAGACATAATGATTCAGCAAGAAAAGTCTTCCAGACTATGTCTGGAAACTTTGCGGGTGAAATTTTGCCAGGAACCTTGCGTGAATTTTAGCATTTTTCCAAAATATATTCATTATTTATTTGATTTGTTTTGTTTTTTTGTTTTTTTTTCTGGCCACAAATGATCTTTTTGCCACGAGCCAAAGTGCAGATTTCCAAATCCAGGAGCATGAAAATGTGCAATGAGTTACAGCATATTGTTCCTTTGTCTGAAATTTTCGCCATGGGCCAGAGAGACAGCAGCCATTGGATTTCAGAATGCCCCACAGTGTTTTAACAGTCAGCAGGGAGCAGGGTATTAGGATGCGTGATGCAACCTAACGCAACGTGGGGGGAAGTGATTAAATTCTGATTAATTCAGATTTGTGTTAATCAAAGCAACTCTTTCCTCCTCACGACTGCTTTAAGGAGACCATTAAATAATAAAGCATGCATTTAATGTCTTGCCAGAATAATTCTCCTGCCCAGCTTCTCATATGTTCATTACAGTTTTGTACAATGAGGTAGCATGTGATCACTGAGCTGCAATTTCTGTGTGGAATTTGTGGAAATACAGACTTGATCACTACAGTATGTACTGGTATCAGTGGGCGGCCAGCTAGCTGTGTGGGGTGTTTCAAAGAGGGGGTGAGGGCGTGGGGAGGAGGAGCTCAGAGGTGCTAGGCCCTGTCCATCATCCATCCTACCTGTCACAACGGCAACCCCCCTGAGGGAGAGCAAGGGAGTGTACGGACGAGCAGAAACCTGTGAGGTGTGAACTTGAATAGGAGGGAAACCACGACAGAAGGGAGAGAAGAAGGGGGATGAGGAGGATGACAGGTGACAAGTGAGGATGGGCGAGAGAAAAGTGCAGAGGGATGGTGGACAATGAAGAAAGAGAGATGGCGAGTGGGGTGACAGGTGATTGTTGCAGTGGGAGTGACAGGAAGTAGAAGGCAGACAGAAGAAAGGATGAGGAAGTGCATTGATATTCTACACAAGACAGTTTCTTCACACTTGAAGGGAAGTATCGGACTCTCTCCTAACTCTCCCCTTCACCTTGACTCCCCCCCTCGTTCTTTACATTTTGTGTCTGCTGCTGGCCGATGCGAGCGCTCTAGCACAATGGAAAACTAAAAATGCCTACACCACGGACCATATGAAACCCGTACTGTTGAACTCTTCAACATGTGAGGTGTGCAGAAACGTATTCAATTTTTCCCCTCTATTGTAGATGTCAGGATGCTTCCCACGGTTGAACAGTGCATATTTTCGGGCTGTCACTTACGATGTCATGGTTTTCCGTAAAGTGTGAGGAGCTACTTTGATTCCCCCCGTTTGTCATGGTAACCAAGATATGAGGAAGCATGGGCAATGCGTGCAGGCTATAAACACATTCATGTTTAACATGAATCAAAAGATGCATGTTTATACACATCAAACATGCACACAGCAAAAAGCTAGAAAACTATATTTGGAATTTTAAATGGGACAACTAAATGTGACACGCTACAACTACAAATCACAACGCTTTTGTAATACGTAGAATAAAGAACGTACACACACACACCAAAGATAAATAGCGGCGTGTGTGTGATGCTGTAGGTATGTGCAGTGATATTTAGATCTCGTCAGAAGTGAGCTTTTTTCTGGAAAGATACGCAGCAACAAAAGTCACTGCTTTCTCTCTCTGGAAGTGCAGAGAAAAGAGTGATGTTGTGGTTTTAGAGATTATAGGAAAGACAACAAATTGATGAGCGTTAGACAGGAAATGTAAACCACTATCTGGGCCACGAGTATCAATGGCTAGTTATTATCTATGGCCTGACAGTGCTGGCACGCTTGTCCTCTCCTGAGTCCAGAATAGTGACCGTGCCAAAATGTTCTCCACCGCTCCCAAAGTACAGCACAAGTTCTTCTCTTTCACATACTGGCAAACTCTATAATTGGAGTGACATTAACAATACACTTATGCATTATGAAGAAGCACTCAGGTGTTCATGTTGGTTTTTTATGTGGCACTGGGAGACCTCAATTAATCAAAGGGGAAGCTGTCAGTTTCTAAAACTTGTTGGCATGTAATTTCTGCTGAATAGGTGGCATAATCACATCCTCCAGTGCTTGAGCAATTTTTCTTCTCCAGGACGGAGCCTAGGTGGACAAAGAGGAGGAGAACGAAAGAGCTGAGTTTGGGTCTGAACAGCAAATTGTTAGTGGATTATGGAGAAAACATGTAAAAAGAAGGGAGATGACAGAGTTCTTGAAAGTTTCTTCCATGAAAAATATTAGAAGTTTGTGAAGAGCAGCTTACAAAACGCACGCATAATAATTTTGCATTTCACATCTAGCTGTGGAGAACAGGCATGTGCATGTGTCAGCATGTGATTGGGTGGGTGGGGACTGTGCTGGCGCTTGGTGCCATGTGTGCTCCTGTGTGGGCTTCCTGACTCCCAGCCTGGTTGCAGATGGCACAGTGTCTCAGCACTCTGCTCAGCAGGCTCACTGACACAAACCATTGGCCACATGGACACACAGGCACACACACATTTACACGCAAAAGAGCAAATGGACTTAGGCAGACATGCAAACTTGCATGTGTGTGACATGTGTGTGCGTTTCAATTATGTACAAATTCATTTTTATACAAAGTGAAATTCTGTAAAATTACACACAATGGTATCTCACTTGCCTACAGTGAACTATTTTCAAGAACTGTGTCATGTTGGGTCAGACAACACACACTGGCAGGTGTCGCAGCCGCAGGGGTGCTTGCTAACGGTGAGGGAAGGACAACTGGCACAAGCACCTGACCGGGAGCTAACACATGAGGTCCTGTCATGGTAAATAAGATATCAGTTTAACCATGGAAAACCTTGTCAGGTCAAGCGAAGGAATGTGTAAATATATGTGAGTGTGTGTGGGCTGGAGGATGGGTTTTATCAAATGGTGAATAAAATACAATATAACCAAGGTTGGCTAGTCTTCATTTCAAAAGCAAGGTCAGTGTTCATCTACAATACAGAGTTTTATGGTTTTCAGAGGCAATGGATAAAATATCATGTTTCATTTCTTCTTTTATGTTTCAGTTGTCTGCATCAAATTTTTGAAAAATGGACTTATGGGCATGTCCTTTAGGACACATGGTCCAACCATTCCAATGTCCATTTCTATTTCCCAGACTTTTAAAATCCAGCTTTACATTTTATGATGAAATAAACTCTCTATGATTTCACCAAACGTTTCACTGTTGTTAATATTTATCAAACAAAGCTTGATTAGCTGTGGCATATCTCTGAAACAGCTGTCAGCCCTAGGGGGGGTCATAAAACTTTCCCACAAAGCCACTTAAATTAGATGCATTTAAAATGTTTACTTTGTGGACCAGAAGATTTCAAGAGAAAGACCTGTGAGTTGTCCACTGTCTCTTCCTACATACCTCTGCAGTAGGGAAGGGGGAAATCCCAGGCAGCAGTACCAGCTGATGTGGCAAGGCAGGATAGGGTGGTGTGACCCTCCAGCACGTAGCCCGGGCTGCAGCTGTAACGGATTTTGTCCCCGATGTTGAACGTGGACCCCTGCTGGTGGCCATTGAGCAGCTGTCCAGGGTTACCACATGTGTAGCTGGGCAGAGCTGGAGATAGAGAGAGGGGGGAAGGGAAAGGACAGTTAATGAGGCAGTTTGTGGTTGAGTCTGTAGCATTCTGTCATGTTAGTCCTGACCAGAGCCAGAATCTGAGGGGAAAGTACAGAAGAGTCTGGTGACACATAACCACACACACACACACACACACACACACACACACACACACACACACACACACACACACACACACACTCAGAGCCATCTGCTCTCAACAACATATCTGACCTAAGGAATGACTTACCAAAATACACTTACACTGTGTATCCATTAAAATAGACTTACATTTCCTTTTCTTCTCTCTCTCTCTAAAGTGCTTCAGAAAGCCATTGCAATCACTCATGGATGCCATGTTGACCATCACTGCTTGTCCAGCCATGTACTTGAATGCAAATAAGTGAGCTCAGTATTGACAGAACCTTGTCTAATTGTGTGTTATTATGCAAATCAAGTTCAAAGGAAGTTCAGCCAGTCTCTCGTCCCTGAACCTCTTGCTTCAGTCGTCATATTCCAGTAAAAGACACATGAGTGTAGCTTCTGCTCTCCTTGATGACATGCAGCAGCATGGCTAACCCTATAGAGCACTGGCTACAATACAGTGCGGTGTGGGAGGTTTTGTTCTTGCTCCATCTCAAATGTCCCCGGAGTATGAATAAAACTGCCATGACCAAACATGCTTTACACACAAAACACACACACACACACACACGTGCGCCCTGTCACCCAGCTTACAGTCCCAGTCACACACTCCCACACAGTGAGGGAGCTGGCCAGAGCATGTGCTGGACTTTGGATGAAACTCAGTCTCTCCACAGGGACTGGGCTGAACTCCAGAGAGGACAGAATGGCTCCTATACAGCAACACAGCTCACTGGCACTTCACCATCACACTCAATGTACACTCGTGTTTGTACCTTATTGACTGTCTCCAGCTCCAGCATGTATAACAGAACATTAACCATTAACATTTCAAAGGAAATCAGCTTTATTTTGGCTACACAGCAATTTTTTTTTATCTTAACAAGAACATTGGAAAATATTTTACATTTATATTAAGATAAATAAGGTTAAACAAGAAGAAGTAAGACTCAGCACAAGACTAAATGACATATTACTTGGAATTGTCTTTTTCGCAAGAAAACATAATGCAATTGTCTTTTTTCCCTTTTTATTTTCACGTGTCACACAAAAGCTAGTAGGCATATTTAGCATTTAATTTAAAGCCTAAAACAACAGCAACAAATTATTTAGCTTGTTTTCATCTTTTCCTCTTTCTCGTCCGGTAAGCTGAAGCCTCCTTACAGCAAGGTCTAACAAAGACAGATCAGTCAGTTTTACCCAACAGTGAGTTCCAGAGCTTGAGCTGTGGAATTAACTGGCTGGTAAATAAAATAGACTGCAAACAGTTTGTGTTCAGTCCAACCATCAGACAACAAACATGACCTCTAAGTGCTTTACTTCAAATGTGTGTGTGTACTCCTCACAAGAACAACCTTAGCCTTAGCTATGATGTTGACAGAGATCAAAACAAAGGTAATGTACTGCTGTTTCACCAATACATAATGTCAGTCCTCATGTTGGAGATGATACCTTTGATTAACAGAAAACAAAAGAAATTGTTTGTAATGTTATTTAAAAATGGCAATCTAAATAAAAGTATTAAAATGTGTTTTTGTGTGTAGCCTGACTTTGTAGGTAATGGACATTTTATTAATTTCTTACTGTTAAAAAAAATCTGAATTTATTAAATTCTTTCCTTTAAATTAGTTTTTGATTAAAAATGTGTCAGAACTGCTCTCAAACTAAGCCAACACAATCCTGACCTAGCGTGCGTCACAGGGATTTTTAAACCAATTACAACAACCAGACTAAAAATATACACACAAAGTAGCTTCAGTTCAGAAATTCAGTGTCATTATTGTTGGCCAACAGCAAAACATATCAGCCAAATCCTTTTTGTCACCCACAACATTTCCCTGCTTCTCTAAAGAGGCTCTTAAAGGGTAAAATCAGCTATGACTCACTTAGGGCAGAAGACTGCAGCTGCACCATGCACTTCCAGCTACATCCCAATCAGTGACTTCACAGCAGGTGTTTTCCATCATGTGCTGAAGGCAGAACACCTGCTCAGACATCAAGGATCTAACTCTAACTGGCTCAGTGCTGATTTACCTTTTAAAGTACCTGGTTAGTACTGTCCTCTGGCCTAATCTCTATACTCTGATGATAGACTGACTTGTCAGTTTCAGACTCTACTGTGCCATAGCCTTTAGTTTGACCAGCCAAGGCCATCTTATTACGGTTTCCCTTCCATCACTACCAGATTAGCATTTACACAAGGACTGATTAGCATATTAGCCTCCGGGGACTTGGTGTGGTGCTGCAGCATGGTCACAAAGGGCCCTGGTGGCACGCAGGTAACTGCTTCACCCCTACAGCTGTGACCTTGTAAGGTTGGATCGACACAGCTCTTGTGTCAGAGTCTGGGTCTGAGCGACATTTTAGAGATCGAGGGAAGGTCAGTCTGGATAAAACCGAGTGACAGAACAATGGAGATAAGTACAGGGATAGAGCACCTTCTCACAGCCAGACTTTTTTAACTTGTCAAACACACATGTAACTAACAACATTAACACTGGCTGCATTCCACTGAGATGTACCTGTGCCAGGGCCCTCATATTGTACATGCTGGCTTACTGGCATGGATTACTGGCACGCCTAAATGGAACGGAGCCATCATTAATGTTGTTACTTACACCTGTGCTTTTCCCACTATGATGAGTCAAAATGTCCGCTGTGAGAAGGTCTATTTTTGGGTAGAAAAAAAAAAAAAAAAAAAAAAAGAAGATGGCAGATGTGTGAGAAAGAGGCAGTGTAAGCAAGGCTGTGAGAATGACGGGAAAAGAGAGTGACAGAGAGTAACGGACAGGGAGAGATGAGCAACTGACTGATTTCATTGCATTAGGACTGATTGAAGGCACAGCACTGAGTGTTGTGTGTGTGTATGTGTGTGTGTGCATGCATGTATGTGATATTCTCATCACACTCTCCATTTCAGGTTATTAGTTTGGGCAGTAAATTAAGTGTAATAGTGGCATTACTGGTGCAATCCCCAGAACAGGGCTATGTCTGGTGCACTGAAGTGGCAAATACTTTTTTTTTTTTTCTTACCTGACTGAGAATCATCAATACTCTCTTTATTCACACAATGTGAATTTATCTGTTACCAATGAATATCTAGAGTAAAAAACATTGACAGTATTTGTAGTAACATTTACTGTGCATAATATACCTGGATATCGTGTTGTTTTTTTCTCCCTACTTTGTTCTGACATAGTTTCTTCCCCTCAAAAGTGGATCTGATAGTGGTAGAATTTTTTTTTTAACAGACAAAAATACAATTCATGAAAAGGAAATGTCTCTTTTTACACATAATAAAGCAAGAGAGCCTTACTGAGTATCTGTGCAGCCAAAATCAGGAAACCAAGGCAGCAGTGTAAAGAAACACAACCAGCGTTTTTCTTTTGTTTTTTTTTTCTTTGCACCGTGTACTTTAAACTAATTTATCACAAACTATTTGATTTATTCCTGTAGGCTAAATCCTAAACTCAGTATGAAAAAGGGAGATGCAGAGGGAGAAAGACAAAAGCACACACACACACGCACGCAAACGCAAAGGAGCTTGAGAGAAATAATGAGAAAACAATTTTAAATATTTGCGAGATGACTTCACATTACTCTCCATTAATTTCCTCCCCTGCAACACTTTCATACATCAGAATTATTTCACAAATTATTCTACAAGCTTTACAGCCTTCATGTGGAAGCTTAGCAGCACTTAGTGGTCTCTGTTTTAAAACAGAGGGGCTGCGATCCTTCCAGGGAGTCTGGCTTCTGTCATCACGTGGACTATTAAAACCCCACCCCCTCACCACGGACACCAAACGCCCAACCCCACAACAGCAGCACTTAGGTGTTTGTCATGGCAGGTCCATAAGTCACCAGGATGGGAGACGGTGACATGGCTCGTCCCTGGGGCCCAGATGCTTTAAGCTCTTCCAGTGCTGAAATGGCAAAGGAGGCTCCTCGTCCATCAATGCATCCCCCTCTACGCCTCACGCTGGTTAACAGTAGGGCCATACGCACAAGCTCGAGCGTGCACAAATAAAATGTGCGCACACACACATACTGAGAGCGAGGAGCCCTGCCATCCATCACGCCATCCGTCCTTTACATCGCTTGCATTCCTTTATTCCTTCCCTTTTCTCCTTGTCCCCTCTCATTTCTCATGACTAGGACAAAGGACGGCACAGAGCTCATCTCCTGTGGGATGACCTTTGACCCTAATAAGACTAGTGCTCTCTCTTCCTGGGTGTCTTCAAGCCTGTTCCTCAATTTGTCATCCTCTCTTTCTCAGGAAGCGGGAATAGTTATATACCCTTGCATACTGTAGAACCCATTTGTCACAAAACGGTTCTTAAAAAAAGCTTATGCTGTAAAAAAGAAGAAAAAAAAAGATTGTGAATGTGTAAGAATTCATAATGACTGGCTTCGTATCAGGAAGTGTTTCCATTTTTAATAGATGGAAACAGCTGCTCCAAATGGTAGATGGTGAGATAGGAGAAAGACAGAAAAAAAATGGATTTCTGTTATGTATTCTCAGACCGTTTGGTTTATTGTGCCTCCTTAGTTACAAAGCCAAGGAGGAACCAAGCCACTGAAGTAAGTCAGAAGTAATCTACAGAGGTAAAAAGGGCAAGAGAGGAGAGAATTCAAATGAGAGAGAGAAAGTGCCTGAGAGACGGAGACAAACATGCAGAGACAACAGTTGGGGAGACAAGCCTGTCTCGGTACACTTGATGCAACATCACTCTGTCTGCCACGTATCAAACAGCTGAAGAAGTTGCATGATTGACAGAGTAACACAGCAGGGGAAGTACTTACGCACAAATATGCCTCGAGAGGAACCATGAAGGTGCAGAATAAAATGCATGAACCAGACAAGGAATTTGTTCTTTTTCTTGACTTCTTTTGTCTCACGTAACGTCTTTCCCTCATATTACTAGGCATTTTTTCCCCTCCTCCAATATGTATTATTTTTCAGTCAGAATTCCTTTTGTTTAAATAAACAAAGTAATAAAGTAGGAGAAAGAAAGAGAGGAAAGAGAGACAAAGGAGCAGTTAGACAGATGGTAAGAAATAAATAGTTGCAGGGATGTTGGGAGAAACAACTTTGTCATCAATAAGCAGGAGCTACATGCTGCTGCACCTGGCTCTAAATTAGTTTCCAGCAAAAGAAAGCAGGAAACGGAAAGACAAGATGACCATACAGAGTTTCACAATGTGGTGTGGATTACTGGAGTTAAAGAAGCCAAAGACAGCTGTCCAAAGACTGAAGGTTTTCATGTTGCCACCTTTGTATTTATCTCATTGCATCTTTCCATCTCTCTTTTCCATCTTCCTTTTCCGATTTCCACCCGCTTTCCTGTGCCTCTTTCCTTCCCCTCTGTCCTCCTGCTATGTATTTGGAAGTGACATTGCAAAATCGATCCCAACACACAGGTGCATTAGCTCAATAAGCCGTTTCTGCTTTGTCAAGCAGCAGTTCAATCAATGCCTCCTGTTCCCTACACATGGGCTGGACAAAGGCAGGCAACTCCCATCACTTCTGGTTAGAGAGGCTGAGGAATGCAGAAACTAACTCTGCTTTCAATCCAAGAGATAGACATCATCCTACAGTTGAGTGTGTGTAGTTGTATTATGTGCCTTATATAATACGAAATGAAAAATCAAACAAAAAAAAAAAATCCACTAACAAAGAATTTCCCTCAATAGATGTAAGAATGTTGTCAGTTAAATGCTGGGAGAACAAAGCTCATGGTGTTTACACCATATTTTCGAGTGTTTGTGCGATTGGAGAATTATATTGTTTACGTGCCTCATTGTTGTCACGGTGCTTCTGTCCCCATTTAACCTCTAAGTGGCTCAAAAGTTTGCTATTTTCAGGAAATCTGGCAGTAAACAATTGAGGAAACAACTGAAATGACAAACACTCTATGACAAGGTTTTTGTGCTCCAATACTTGGAACCCTATCATCCAAAGATTGTCAGGGACTACATTTGCCTCATCATATTTGTATCACAAGTTATCATTTAATTACTGTGTTGTGTTCTCTGCAGCACTTCTTTCCTGTGATGATTATTTTCTAAACTCAGATTTTTGAGGCACTGGAAACAAACACCGAGCCCAGCCACCTTAGATTTAGATCTGCAAAGGAAAGCCCTTATCAAACCTACAGAGGGTAATCACATTTGAGTGTGTTTATGCTGTACGTGTGTAAAGCGTACCCGTGTGTGTGGGTAGTAGTTAATGCTGCGCGGCGTGTCACTGCCTGAATGGTTTGCGGTGAGGAATCCAACTTTGAAAAATCCCTGTCTGATTTTGAGCTTAGCTGCGAATAAAGCTTCTCTAACTTGACAACAAGCAAAATTCTGGAGTGAGAATGAAGGTTTGAACCTCACACATGCACACACACACACACACACAAATGTGTACTGGAATGAACTCTAGATATCCTCATTTCCTATGCACACAACAGCAGGTGCAGTAAAAGGGCCAGTTGCGGTGTGGGAGGCGACGGGGTGTGAAGGAGAGCTCATACAGAATTGATGGCTGCCGACAATGTCTGCAAAACGGAATAATGTGCCATTCAGTAGCCATTCACTATATATGAGACTATACTAAGAGGGATTGAGGAGCATGAGAGACCTCAAGGAAAGCCAGAAGACAGATGAGAGACGGGGCTCGAGGAGCAGGGAGAAGAGCTCAACACATCTGTGTGCAGCCTTGACTCTGTCTGACTTGAAGCATCTAAATCCCCCTGGCTTTCCGGGTTTATCTCTCCACTGACATTACTCTTGCAAACAAAAATCACAGAAATCCTGTGGTCACACCTGCAAGCTCAATTGTACAGGTGCACACGGATGCATTTAACCGAAATCAAAGATTACACGTGAATGCTAACGGCACTGGTTCACCTAAAAGCTGGCAAATTATAACTGTGCCAGCCGACAGCAACACTTTACAGCTGCAGTGTGTCGTCCATGACAACGGAGGTGTGCTGATTCAGCAGGTTCTGTCTTGCACTGTACGTTGCAGTACAATAACAAATGAAAAAATGGGTCTTTCAAACTGCACATTGTTGAAAAATAAACAATAGCATATAAACAGAGCAGCGAGGTAAATCATATTTACACAGTTTCATCGAGCAAGGTAATTAAAATGTGGTGTCTCCAATTATAGCACATAAATGATGTGTAGCTACAGCTATGCCAGTTACATTACACATAGAAAATTGATTTCAATCAGCTCCACACAGTGAGGTTTACATATTTTATATTTGGGGAAGAAACTGTATTGCTATCAATCAGTGCTTGGAATCATCTTTGGGAGTTAGTGCTGGAGAAAACAAATTGAATCAGTGCATCCCTAGGTTGTTTTTTATTTGGAAAGAAACCTTATGGTCACCAAAAAACATTGCCATCTATCCTCTGGGGAAAATGAATATCAGTGCCAAATTTCATGGCAGTCGACTGTACATAGCCATACTTGGGTCTTGCCGCTGGGACAAAAATGAAAAGCCTTCTAAGCTCCTATCTTGTTTTCCTGTATTTTGTCTTGCCTCCCCTCAGCCAATCCTCTTCCCCCCTGGTCTGCAGGTTGCCTTGGAAACAGTAAAGGCCCACCAGAGAGGACTTAGTGGAAGGGGAAGTGTCGATGCGTAAACATGCAGGTTTGTATAGAGTATAACAAAACAATCTCCAAAATCCTCCATCATGTGCAAATCCTCTGGACCTTATACTCTTTACCATCCACTGTCATTTCATTCATGGAGATATGGAGGTAAATATACAGAATAAACATCCTCCCAACAATTACACTGAGGCATTCCTCTCCTTGTCAGGTCAACAGGCCAAAGGCCAGGTCATCCCACGGACGATGTCTCCTTCAATTCACTTTAGTTTTCAGCGGGTTTGTTATCTGACTTGTGCAGAGAATAGAGCAGCGATGGCTTGATGAAGCAAAGGTGCATTGGAAAGATTAATCAATACCTTCATTTAACCTTGGCTTTTCCCCTAACTCTCTCGCTCTCTTCCTTTCTCTCTCTCTCTTTCCTGTCATTTGCTATGGTGAAAGACAAGAGAATATCTGATCCAGCACACTTTGAATATCTGATAATTTCCTGTTCCCATCATATTGTTTGTACTTTAGTGTACAAATAGTAGAGACACAAAATGGAATAGGTTTTTCCAGACATAATTATCATAATTAAGCAAAAGACAATGCTGGTTTCACATTGTTGCTATTCTGACAGATCATGAGTAGCCTAAGATAAGTGAGAAGTAAGTGACGCACTCAGTCACACAAATGCCAAATCCAGAGTCAGCCAAACACTGGCAGTTAAAACAACGTTTGACAGACAGCTTTGCGAAGCCAAAACTGCAGCTGAAAGTGCAGATTGACCGGAAAGTCTCCCAAAATGGAGTTTTAATATGCAGCCATTACTCAGCTTCTGAATTATGTGCTGTTTTGCTCGAAAATGGCTCTGAATCCTGTTGCTCAAGTGTAGTTTGCAGCCACCTACAGCTCCACCGCCCACAGGGCTAACTACTGCAAATAAATTCAAAACCTGAGGGAAATACAGGTCGGTGCTCTGTCTGAGGAGAGTAACAAAGCCAGCTGAGGCATAATATCACTTTGAGTGGCCAGGACTTTGTGACCAAGGAATTTTTGATTATAGTGTGAATACAGCCCTCTTCCAAACAGACACACAAGCTAGCTACACCCACCTCGCTGTCATCTCTTCTCCACATCTACTAGCACTTATTATCGAACGCTGATACTGGTGATGGTAAACTCTCCATGTTTATGATCTGATTAAAATAATTTGAAAGTTTTTTTTTTGTTATGGTATTTGTTACCAAATGACAGGGCAGATTATATATGATCAGTACAAATGCATTAATCACACAGATAAAGGTCCTCTTGGACTAAAGGCCACTGGAGGTATTTTAGTCCTATGAAGCGAGTATCCTGCGCCCGACTGAAGCCTCTTTACTCTATGGAGTTCTGTTTTTGGCTCAACTCTAAACTCCCAGCTGTGCCTTTAGTCTGTACGCTCCGCTTCACCAGTTAAATCATCCTGTCATCCTTATTTCTTACGGTCGCAATTTTTTTTTTAGACCGAGCGCCTGATCTGCTTGTATGACAGCTGGCAATACATTATAGTTTATCTTTAATAGAGAGGGAGCCTCGGTTGCCTTCGCTACCGTATGAGAAAATAACAAGAGACGTAAACTAAATTAGCAAAGAATCATGAGCTGTGAAAGGATCCTTAAGAAACAATTTGTTGATATTACCACAGTTTCTGAGAGGATTCCCAATTTGAATGGAGTGTTCTGCCTGGTTTGAAACTTGTTTGTTTCAAACCACAAACAAGTGGTTTGACTGGTTTCATTTGGATCATCTGTTGCGTTCCTAAAGCAGCCATCGACCCTGCAATCAGCATTAAGCAAACCACATCGAGATCTTTTGTAATACTATAATAAGCTACATTTGGCCAATTATTGATTTATTATAAAATGCATTAAGTTGCTGAGTTTCAGTACATGGCTAGTGCTCTGTTGCCATATAGATTTCTTCACTTCTGACTCAATATAATAATCACGGTATGATAATCCCTCAGAGCTTTCCTTGCCCTCCTCTTTTTACTCTCATATCTTACTTCAGCCCAACACTTGGATGTGTTGCCTTATTTCACATTACTCTTTGCCATAGGCATTTTCTATAAGATGCATATAGTGTAAGTATCTTATCTACATGCTCTGCAGTGTTTCTTTTCTTCCTCTGCTGCCTCCAGCCTCAAAAGAATCTGGGTGACTTGATGTGATAGGAGAAGTTTCCTGGTATTACTGCCTCCCTGTTTCTTCCGAATCCCACCCAGTATTCCCTAAGCTAGTTTCTTCTTTTGATCCCAGACCTATTGTTCCCTGGGGATGTACCATTCAATAGTCAATGTTTGCCTCATTCTTCAGGTTTCCTTTCAACATAGGAATCACAAAAAGACAGATATTTTGAAACACACATTGATACACGCCGTCTTGAAGGAAAAACTATGATCAAATACATTGTTCAGATTCACCAATATCCTGTGGAAATGAAGGGCTGAAAACCTGCACACATGCCATTCTGGAAATGGGTAAAGAAAGCTCCATGTTCGTGCTCCAGCTACATCAAGTGGCATTTACCATGTGATCATCTCTCACCAATATTGCTCTATCAACAATCTCCACGTCTCCTCCCTTTGACACAACACCCCAGCTTGTTCCCGGGTCCTTACATCATTACACTGAACAGCAACTCTGAATTAAGCACGTAGCGATGCCAAATGATGGGTAAGCAGCAAACACAAAACAAACAGGTGTGCTTTCACTTTACGCTTCAGTGGTGGCGTGTTTGCACCGTGTGCTTCAGCGAGAGCCTGTCAGGCACACACAGAGGCTGACAGCGAGACACACTCGGGGAGGGACACAAATCAACCCAAGGATAAACACAAATCAGCTAAAAGCCCAGTTTCCATGTGACTCATGAAGATATTTGTCTACTTCCAAGCAGTCTGTGGAGGAAGGTTTGTTTCTCCATGACACCTCCCTGTTGTCTCTCTTCCCTCCAGTAAATCAACCTGAAATAGCCCGGGCCGTTTCTCCACTGTCTGCATCAGAACAGTGGAAATGCAATTGAGTACGGCAAACATTGATTTTCTTTAAGTGAAGAAGAACTAGAACAAACACAGCTGACCCATGTGAGTGTGTTGAGGGAATGATATTATTATGCAGTGCTTGTGTGTGTCTGCTTGTGTGTGTATAAGTCTATATGTTTGTCCACATCTTGTTTCCTCCCAGCGTATGTGTCTGCTATTTGTAAAGATTCAGTACTGCGGTTTATCACAGTATAGACTGAATTATTCACAATCCAATACAGAACAATCAGCAAACCTATATCTAGACAGTAACCATGACTTCAGACATTTATGTATATTAACAGCTATGGTAATTCAATTAAATTTCCACACCGACAGATTTTAGGTTTTAAAGGGTTAAAAAAAAAAAAATCTATACTAAGACTCCATCAACAAGGCTTCGCCTAAACTCACAACTTCCCAGAACAAATGGACAAGACCTTAAATTTGACCTTTGACATTTAGGTGGCTAACAAGTAAATACTCAACAGCAGATGAGGTCTGAAAGGGATGAGTGGGGGGAATTGGTAATGGCTGATCGATAAGTCCAGTCTGATGAATGGCTGCGCATTACAGCAGCCTAGTAAACAGAGAGATGATTAAATACAGCAGCCAAGAAGGAGCTGCTTGGTTGATATCAATTGGAGCAACGAGAGAGGGGAATGCACTGGTTACTGTTCATAACTGTCGCTGGGTATTTCATCACGGATGGTAACATGCATGCAAAGCAATCTTAATGATGTATTAGATTACACAGCCCCTTAGTGATAAATGTGGCTTTGCTGAAGTTGCCTGTACCGGAGTCTTCAGTAAATACACTTCACGCTGTTAAAGGTTTAATTCCAATCAAACTAATTGGGGAAAAAGCAATTGAGGGGAACCAAGAGACTGCACCAAATACCCTGACACAAAAGATAGGGTGGTTATATACTGTCTTTCTGAATAACTTTTTAACTCTAACAGCTCAACATTTTCTGGATCAATAAACTGTCACACCAATTTACCTGCGGGAGAAGAGAGTAAATAGGCCATTAAATACCGTACTGCCACAAACAATAGATGAGAAGTCTGATATAGTATCGCCTGGAATTTCTTGTGCGTCTCGACACTCAGCATATCTGCAGACCTCCCCTGCCTCCTACCTGCTGTACCTACCTATAATAGCTTTATACTCTCTCTCTGTCTCTCTCTTCCTCTCTCTCTCGCTGTCTCTCTGTGCCTGTGATGAGTGACATGAAAACAGGACAATCCCAGCACATCTCTCATCACAGCTTCCCTTGAGCTCCCTCCCTTCCTTGCCAGTCCGAACTTTCAGTTACCTGAGCATGAGTGGACACTAATTCTCTCCAAGTTCCAAGCTTTTTTTTTTTTTTTTTTGTTAACCACACTGCCTATTCCCAGCACATCCCGGCAGTGAAGAAGACAAATGCCAATTTGATAAACAAGAACAAGGGCACATAAGTCACAAAGCTTTCTGTCAGGGTCTACAAGCTGTTCTACGCTGTGCTGCTTGTGTTATGTTAAAAAAAACAAAACGTGAAAAAGCTCTATGTAGGAAAGAAGATTCATCACCTCGGTCTCAAATGCGGATACACACTTGAGCATACAGTACACACACGCACTCGCGCATATTGAGGAGCACGTCTCTACCTCATCCCAGCTCAGAGACAATGACACCCTAATCCGAGGACAATACAGGCAGTAATCCACACAAAACAGGGATTGTACGGAGAGACAAACGTGGGAGCGAGGGAGAAAAAGAGCTAGTACGCTAACAAGCAAAGGAGACTAATCCTGATGAGAGATAGAGGCCGGGAGAGACAGATAGAAATTACTGTTAGGGAGGGCAAGTCAGATGGAGCAAGGGAGAAAGCGCAAGTTTGAAAAAGAGAGAGAGGTATAAGTAAGGTCCAGACATAAATTGTCCAGATATCAGAGTAAATATTTTAATTTGGAGGTTGGCCAGTTTACAGAGTAATGTTAATAAGCAACATGATAAAATCTACCAATGACAATCTGCCACAAAAAAAAAAAAAAAAAATATGCACACACAATGAGCCTGTCTGCTCACAATATGTTCAAGGTGACTTCTCTTGACTTTTTCCTTTGATTTGCCCAGTTTTGGCAGTAGCACTAGCCAAACATCAAACGCTAGCCAAAGTAATTAATTTCCACTGTCACTGAAAATTTACGGGGCTGATTCTATCTTCAAGAAAACACCAAAAAAAAAAAAGATAATTATTGTTATGGTCAAACCATTCAAAAACTAATTATGCCGCACCAAAATTTAAAGTTCAAACTAAGTAATATGAAGCTAATACCATTTGATTGTAATTTATTCCAACACAAGGTTCTGCGAGTTGTAAAATTAAGATGTCATTTAGATCACTAACTCACTTACTATTATTGAAGTTACTGAGCACATCGTAAACAGAAGAGGATTTATCCCAGCACCCTTCGTTGAAAAGAGGGCACAGTTTCGAAAGGTGAACTATCACCCTTACTTACAGCCAGTTAGCTGATGGGGTTATCTCTGGCTGGAATTAATTACATCAAAGTCTACGATCCAGAGGGCTGAGCAGATGACATTTACAAGAGGCCAACCGAGGCACTTAATTACACACTTTCATAAAGTGGCAGAATTAGTGTGCCAGACTGGTACCACAAATAAACAGTGGAAGAAATAACAACACTAGCAACCTTTTGGAGAAGTTAAACAAAATGGGTAAAAGGGAATTAAGTGTTTTGGGTGACATTTTACATGGTCAAAACCCAATAACGAAGTGCTCTGTCAGAGAAGCGAGACCACTTTGGGTTCTTGGTGCTTTTTTTTTGGGTGGGGGGGATGAGCTCACTGACTAAAAAATGCATGCCGTGGAGAGAGGTGAGCCGCCTGTGCAGAGTAACGGTGCAGCAAATGTGCCGTGTGATGTTCCTGTGTTCCTCTGACCTGCTTTCCGTGATGATGCATCTCCAGCAGGGTGAAGGAAAAAGATTCCCTCAAAGCCTCACCCCGTTACCCCACAGTTGTGATTCATCCCCGTCATTTTATTTCTCAGCGTTAAATCATCTTTGCTGTTTTTTCTATTGTTCTGTTCCTCTTTTTCCTATTTTCTTGTTCCTTTCCATACTCTCTAGCTTTCGATCTCCCCCTCAGTTCCTTCCTTAGCTAACCGCCCCCCCACACCAGCTGATGTCTCTTTTTCTGTGTCTCCTCCTCGTCTTCCTCACCATCTCTGTATCTCTTTGTTTGGATGCAGGGAGGGTAGGCCCTGTCAGTGTGTAGTCTGTCAATGTGGAAACAGCATGGAGCACAGAGGGCCTTTCACAGAAGCCAAAATAAAGACAGGCATGCGAGAAACACCTCAATGTTCGCCCTTCCTGACTGCACACAGACAACCCTCTACAATCTGCATGCGTGGTATAAAAAACACAGCCGCACGCCTTCGCACACACAAACAGATATGCTATACTGCCGACACAGCCCCAGCATTCGCCTCAGTCTGTCTGTCACTTCTTGCCATTGTCACACTGCTCACACCTCAGTGGCGTCCCCACAGTGGGACAGGCTTCCTCTGCTGCGATCCACCAACATGTGTTCAGCCCGTTACAAAGTCCCACACATATGCACATACTCAGACACGTACACAGCCTTCTTGCTCCAGGCACTCAGTCAAACATCCCCCATACCACAGGGTCATGTTTCCAGAGGGACTGAGCGTTTTTCACACTCGAACTGTGTGAGACACACGGGTGAGGATGTTCATAGTTTTCTTTAAATGTGAGCTCCCTTATTTTCATGGTTTGATTTTAATTATTGATTTGATTTTACTTTCCATTTGGAGTTGTACAAGAGCTTCCTTTTTCTTGTTTTATCATGTGCTCATGTCAGTTCTATTAAAGTGTGCAGACAGTTTTAAAAAAAACAAACTATATAACATCTATAAAGCTTAGAGATCTTAGAGATCTAGCAAATTCAATCTGAAATAAAATAATGGATGCCACACAAGGGCCAAGCCTCAGCTTTAATTTGAGTGGATGTTCATTAGTATAGAAAAAACTGTGGGAGATATAGCCCCTTTAACATGTAACGCTTGTCTACTAAAGGTTTCCTGGGCAGCTGTGTGTCATTTCAACATCAGTTCACACGTGGATCAGAGTTGATTGAGAGCTGAGAGTTGCCATTTAGACTGAGGAAGAGCTGTCTGTCAAATTGAGGAACAAAGAGGTGACTATGCAAGTGGAGAAGATAATGAGGCTCAAGAAAAAGCAAAAACTGTATTAGAGGAATATCAAGTAAGAAAGCAGGATTTCCAAAATCAACAGTTCTTAAAAAAAAAAACACGCAGGTGAGCACAGTAATACCGGAAAAATTGAAAAATAATAAGCCGAGAAAAACAAGTCTTGTTTGCATGCAGGGTTTGCATGGTGAAGAAAAAGCCCTTTACGACTGCACAGCAAGTCAAGCATGCTCTGCTGCACAGTGTACGTTTCCTCGTAAATGATCAAGAGAAGACTTCATGAGCACAACCTCAGAGGATTCACCACAAGATGCAAACAGCTGGTAAACCTCA
>JBBMJY010000005.1:14575671-14598939 GCA_037833715.1 Toxotes lorentzi
AGGCTGTCATTGACTGCAAAGGATTTTCCACTGCATATTAAATATAATGATTTTATTTGACTTCACGTGTATCTGTCCAATTAGTTTTGAATTCCTAAACTTTAAGCACCATGCATCAAAAGAGGTTACACCTCCCACACAGTTCTTTTTGTGTTGACACAAACCTACTCAAATTAAAGCTGAGACTTGGCACATTAATGTAGTATCCATTATTTTATTTCATTTGATATTGTCAATGAGTGCACAATTACTTTTGTCTCATCTCATCTCATTCCTAGTGAGAAATATATACGTAGTCACCCACGCAGGCAGTTATAGAGAACTGGTGTTACAGATGGACATAGGCACACACTTCTCGGGTCGCTCTCAGGCACTGCAAACAAGCTCACCCAAAGCCACAGGGTCACAGGGAAGGGTGACCTTTCGGGGCACGCTCCACTGAGCAGCAGATACATCGTGCTATGTCTGAGTGTGCACTCCTGTGTCCACTTGTGTGAATGGGTGCGCTTGGATGTCGTCTGTGTGTGGATGTGTCCGTGTGTGAGTGCAACTATGGTGCGGGAGTGTTGTTTTCCACCCCTTATCTGGAGAGCAAAACAACAACTTGTCCTGACCGCAGACTAGACCCTGTCTTGCCGCCCACTCACCCAGAAAACAAATAGAGGGTAAGAAGAAATGAGGGAAGAGACCCAAAAAAATGAGCGCGTCTTGCAGGGCTGTGCAGAGCAGACGTGCCTGGCGGTGACTTGCGGGGCAATGGGAACTGTCAAGAGCTCTCTTAGCTCATGTCAGTTCTATAAAAAGAGGGAAAATAAGAAAAAAAAGAAAGAAAAAGAATCCCAAAAAGGCTAAGGTGTGGAATCCAGTATCAAATATTAACATAATGTGAAGCAGGGAAAGAGACAGCTAGAAGGGTTTCAACAGCTACATCACTCTCTTAACCCAGCTGCACGAGTCGTTTTAAGTTAAGAACAATATAATGCATGATTACCCTTGAACCGCGTGTATGGAGCTGGATTTTAACTTCACTCTTCTGATGAGTGTACAAATACTTGTTGAGAGGTCAAAAACATTTAACTGTCTCTGTCAAAATGTTTCTGGAGCATGGGAATATTGATGTAGGGTGTGTGTTTGTGCATGTGAGGCGTAGCAGTATGTGTGTGTTTGCTTAAGTGCGCTTGTATATGTGCGAGCAGAAAAACGGCCTTCATTAGGCTGACGGAGAACTGCCGCTCAACAATCAGCCATTAATTAAGTGTCAGAAGCATTTAACGATCAGACACGCTGGCGGCCGATTCCCATGCCAGACACTAATAACAGCTACAATCTGCCAGAGAGGAAGCTCCTCTCACACGGACGTGCCAGACAGCCCACATTTTCCAAGAAAATAAGTCAATACATTCAGTAAAATTACAGCCATAATAGCCGGGCTTCTGTTTAACATTAAATAAGTTCAGGCTCTTGAACCCCATTCTAATGGGAAGCACTTGTTACTGGCTTTTTCCTCTTACAGAGTGTCTGTCAGTCACTGTGGCACTCTGCGGGGCAAAAGCAGCTCCATGTGAACAGGACCAAACTGTTGCTTGGAGCAGTTCCTGATTTGTGTAGCAACTACATTGGACTCACCGTCTCTATGACAAAATTAGAATGGCATTCTGCTCTTGTGAGGGCAGGTGTGTAATTATAAGTCCTGCCAGAATTTTTTTTGTGACTATTGTGTCACAAATTTGGCTTTTCTGTAAAATGGTGATGCTCTAACGCAATCAATTACAGGAACTAAATAATAACGGCGTCAGGTTTAAATAGGCTTATGGGCGCAGAAATTGCAAACCACATGCTGTTTTGTTAGAAGGCTTAAAAGACAGCTTGCAAGGTTGCACTGTTGAATTAGTTCTCCCCCCCAAAAAAAACTAAATAAATAAATAAATGTCAATAAGGATTTAATGAAAATATTTCACAAGGCCAGAGATTTGCCTTCTATAAAGCAGCAAAATACAGGATCAGGAGGACCTGGACCTGGTTGACCACTGCACGTGGACTTTCACACAGGAAAACACATACTCACATTCACATTCAGAAACTCCGCATTAGGATTTCACCCATATAGTTTGGAAAATGGTAGGAAATAACCGCAGTGAGTCGCAGCTTGTGGGAGAGCAGGCACCAGTAAACCAAAAGTGAATCTTAACAAATGCCTGTGGACACACAAAAACCAGTCTGTGGCCAAGTCTGGAGGCATCTACATGGCCCTAATGTCTTACAGTAGGCTTCTGTTCAAGGCTCTGTGGAACTCCATTTACAATCTAAATTAAAAAAATAAAATAAAAGGCTTTGGTGCTGCTATGGCAACAGCACAACATCTGTCATAGACTGGTGGTGTCAGGACTTTATCCTTTATGATCTTTATCCTCATTCATGTCCTGTCATTCAGCATTTACACCTCTTGCTGAACTCATTTTAACTTTCGTCAGATACCATTTTATTTTTATTTTTCACTCAACTTCACTGACTCATTCTTCATACTGAAAGAAATTAGCTGTCTCCTCAGGAGTTAAATTTTCATTAGATACAGATAGCAATGCCAAACCATCAAGCAAATGTTGTTGTTTTTTTTTGCAACATAGCTAGCTTGTGAAAGAACCCTTCCTCAGTGCAACAGACCTTCCTCAGGGCAGACATTTTGATGCAGGTGTAACTAATGACATTAATGATGATGCTGAATTACATGTAGGTCTTCCAGTGGCAGGGTGCTACTACAGCATGATGATGCTGCTGTTTATGAAGGCAGCACTGAACTAAAAAAAAACCTGCATCTTCTCCAATAGTGGGTAATAATTATTGGCAACAAGTAGGTGAATACTGATTGCTTGAGTCAGAGCCAAAGACAAGTGGGTTACATACATTAATATCTAAATGATCTAAATTTATTTTGTGCAGTACTTATGAAAATGTCACAAATCCACTTCTAGCTTGTGCAGCCACTTTGTGAAAATAAAGGTTCACAGCACTTGAGCAACAGTAGCTGTTACAGCTGGGCCCTTTTTCCTGCACTCGCACCAGTATGGAACACACAGCCTGATTAATATGACAAATTTTGTTTTCACATAAAATCAGTTTTTCATCTGGATATAAAGTCATACATTAAAGCAATATCTGGTTATTAAGCAGGTATCTACACCTTCATCTTGCTTTGAAAAAATGTCTTGCAGATCAGTCAGTGGACTGATAAGCTCAAAAAGGTTATGTACAGTCATTTAAACCTGTGACTTACTAGTTTTTGAAACACTGAATGAAGTGAAAAGTAAAAAGAACAGCCTCTTAACAATCCCTGCAGGAAGCAAACTTGAAGCAATAACTCCATCAGAGAGCAAAGTAAACAAGAATGTGTCTGAGCAACACTAATGAATCAAAAGGGTTATGTTTATGTATATGTTTAGCATTGATTGCTGAGTTGCAGCTAAATGTGCTCACTTCTATTTCAGTGTACTGGAGAGCAGTGCTTCCTGCACAGCTATTAAATAAAAACCCAATAAGCAGTAGAATTAAGGGTTAAGTATTTGTATTGGGATTCATTTTATGACCGTGCTGAAATGAAAATTACTTCTTTCCTTCCCCTTTCATGTATCCCTTTTAGACTCACAGCATAATTAGAGGTGGAGTTGTCATGACAGCACAACAATATGCCATGCCTACCTCAAAACTGTAAATTTATGATGATTATTATTGTTGTTGTTATTTTTATCAGCGTTGTCTTCTATCCCAACATCATTAAGACCGTTCAAGCAGACGGGAAAACGGCAACCTCAGTCTGAAAATCTTGCTGCTGTGTGTGATAAAAGAGACAGACAGAGGAAGAGAGAAAAACTGATTAGCATGCAAACATGGTGGCATCAGCCTCCTTGTTTTCACCGCTGAGGCAAAACTGTTCTGCATATGTGCATTCATAGCCTGTGCAGAGAGCAGTCAAGTTTCTGTAGTAAGACCGGAAAGAACTACAGCAAGCACAAATCAGCATTTGGGCCTTGTGCCAGAGCACACTTGCACACCATACACCATATTAAAGTAATTTATTTACTATGTATAAATACTGTACTGCAGCGAGGAACACTACATTAAAAACAGTTACATGGAACGCGTCTTTTGTATTTCTTCACATTCTGTAGTGTCAAAGCTCTGTTTACACAAATTTCTACTATCTCAAGTTTCAAATTGATTTAAAGGCGGTGTATGCGACTCTGGAGAAAGACTGATGATACTAGTGTCTACTAGTTAGTTGTGACAGTGACAGACAGGACTGTAAGTCTGTAGCTAAGCTAACAAGGCTAACATTACCTGGCATAGCATTTTGAATTATGTATCCAGCCAAATAAACCTGCTGTGCTAACAAACCTCTGTACAGACAAATACCTTGATATAGAGCAAACGAGGAGACAGCAAGAAATGCAATTAATATTAGCTACGGCGTGAGTTAGCAAACTACTGCTACAGTTTCTGCTGTGAAGCTAACATGCACAGAGGGCAAGGCAGTTTCACAGAGCCAGAAATCAACATTACACCAATGCCATGTCTTGGCAAACTGGAAAGTAATTTAATGTTACCGGACACACAAATGTTACACAGTGACCTGCTTGCTAACTAAGTAGTTGGGATTAGCTATCACAAACATTAGCCTATTTAACCTATTGGCTTTGTTAAACATTATAAAACTAATATTTTACACACCTGTGAAGCAAAAACAGACCAACCTCTGCATCCATCTTCATGCCTTTCAGCTCTCAAAGGTCACTCCACCGGTCAGCACATTAGCATGTGCCCAAGTTACCATCTCTCACTCCCACTGCTCCCTTTCCCTCCATCTCCTCTCTCCTTCTTTTCCTTGCCCTATGCACGAGCATGCTGATTGGCTGGAACAGTGTTGTGTGGCTCGGTTCGAACCACAGTGTTTGTTCTCCATTTACAGAACCAGGGCTGCTGGAACGCTGGATTTCTTATTTTTCAGCACGCACACAGAAAGGGACAGTGAGCGGAGTATGAGGACATGTTCACTGAATTTACAGACAGGGGGGATATGAATCGTTGACTATACCTTTAATCAATGATCTATTTCTAATCTAAATTATTCTCCATCCAAAGCGTTAAACCCAATGTCACTTGAGGTACATGACGTCATTAGCATAAGGTCAATTTAGAAAATTAGAAAATATAGAAAAGATCTCTTTATTGTCGTCAGATAAACTGGACTTGTGCTTGCTTTGACATAACAATAACATGACAATATCCAGCAACTGTGTGCCAAACCTCCGGAAACATCAATTTAACCAGTCTCACCTTACGCTAACTCTTACTGACAGATCAAAAGCTCCATAACAGGTACTAAGATTCATGGAATGATGGGGCAACGCAACCATGCATACTGCATTTGAAATGGCCATATTCTTTTTCAAATGCAAACACTGACACACAAGTGTGTGATTTGCAGCTGGTCTGACAACATTTTTGACTACACATGTTACAGACATGTTCGTGTACACGTTTGTTGTTTTGGTTTTATTTGTTTTCTTCTTGCACAGTGATGATTATTTCATGCTGGAGGCTACTGGTCACATGTAATCAAAAAAGTGGACTGCATTGTTTGTAGCCAAAAATAATCTCTAAAAAGCAGACTGCCCGGCTAACAATGTGAAAAGGCAGTATATATTAATAGAGAAAAGACAGGAGATATAATAGGGCTGCTGAATGATGCTGAATATATAATCAAAATCATTCAAACAATCAGTGTAAATTGCTCTTTGGCAAACAATTACTTTGGAGCGTCTTTCCTAATCAAAGTTAATTTTACCAGAGAAAGAAGCAACAGGAAAGGTGCTCAGCAGGTTATAACACCCCTTTCAACCCCTCCCTCTAAATTATACACACAAACACGGCCAGTACATACCCCCTAAGTGAAAATGTGTGTTAGTTCCTGTGGTGGGAAAATAGGAAGTTGATCCAGGTTTATTCTGTTCCATCGGCTCTGTCATCACACTTTCATATGGCCAACTCGTCGACTTAAGGGGACACGCCTCATTTTTCAATTAGTCACTAGACTCAGTCACGCTTTACTGCTCTCTCATCTCCCTCATCTACAAGGGAGAGAAAGGGGGGAGGCAGTGGTCGAGGGGGAGGAGATAGAGACACTATTGTAGATCAGTTCTGAGGGAGAAGAAGGAGAACGCTGTGCTGCTGGAAGGACTCCCTCTGCTGCTCCTTTACTCACTTTATGCATTCTTCATATATTCATTGATTGATTGATTCTCATTTTTCCAATTTGACGCCCCTCTCTTCGTAACACAGTGTTACCAATAGATGGAATGCAAATACATTTATAATTCACCACCTTACATATACTCTAAGTATTGAATTTAAAGTTGGAGATATGAAAACATGCAAGACTGGTTGAAAAATGTATACTAAATTACTACTACATTTTTTTTTTTTCCTTTTTTCAGACACCTGCACTGACTTATGCTGAGGAGGCAGACTGCTTGAGTCGTGCTGCAGGGCTGGCTGTGGTATTTTTCTTTTTCTTCGGCTGACCCAGTTGGGAGGCACATTGACTATGCAACTAAGACACAGACGGAAGAGAAACTTGGCAACACATGACTGGATAATCATCACGGTACTTTAATATTCAAGAGAGAGAGAGAGTGAGGGAGAGGGAGAGCGAGTGATAACATTAGGGAAAAGGCAACAAAATATGGGCGGCACTGAGGCTGGGATTCGAGGTGCAGCAGAAAAAGGGGAGAAGAGGAATAAGGAAGGAGAGAAAAAAGATGGAGAGAAAACAAGTGCACAGTGCAATGGTGGAGCGAAAGGAATGCAGTAAGACATGAAGAGATAAGACTCCTCTTCTATTCCCAGTGGATATTTTCAGAAGCTCAGCAAATGTTTCTAATTCCCTTTGCCTCCGTTAGCCTCCTTCTCTTTAGCTACAGATTAAACATGAATAAAGAGTTTGCAAAGAGATGGTGAAGAGAAAGAGAAGAGAAGAATAAGAGTGGAGAAAAAAAAAGAGACAGAGAGTCTGGTGGTTGCCATGGCGACGAGAGGGGAGAGATTCCAGAGCGGTCTCGGCCATTACGCAGTGTGTTGGGGAGATGGACTATGCAGCACTTAGGCTTATTGCAATGTGGGCTGAAACAGAACAGATATCTAATATAGACGAGATGGGCTCGCACCAAAATGGTGGATGGTAAGCGCAGCACTAATAAAAAGAGGCTGTAGAATTCTGAGGTTTTACTGCCGAAAGCTGTGCTGAGAAAAGCCAGTAAGGCTAAGAAAAAAGGACATTTATCCTATTTGAAAAAAATGGATGGACATCCAGTGAGTAAAATCCACACACACACATACTAACTGACATCTGCACAGAGGCACAGTAAGGCACACAGACAAATGTACGCACATACTGTATGTGCACAGAAACATAATCAGAGATACACTGATCCCGTCCCACAACAGCCAAGTACGACTACTCTATTACTACAAAGCCAAGAACAACAGTTGTCGTCTTTGGCCATGCAGTAGATCACATGTAATGAGCAGGCACAGCAGCTAAAGATAGGACAGTGGCTTCCTGTCCAATCAGGGGGACATCAAGCGTTAGCATAAAACAAAGGGAGCGACAGCGATTTCAGGTATCTTTTGCCATAACTAAAATAGACAAAATTTCAACCTGTGAAAACCTCCAGTAGCAGATGATAAGATATGTGAAAAACAGTTCAGTTTCTGCGGCAATGGCTGTTTTTCAAGCCCACTAAATATATATAATTTAACTTGAATAGATTCTTGATAAAGACCCAGAATACCCACAAAAGTAAACTACTGGTTAAAAGTTTTATAACACCCCATTTATCCAGCTTTTTATTGAGATTTAAGTAGCTCAAGTCCAGTGAATAAGCTTTAATGGTATACATGTAAGCGATCAAGGTAAGAAATAAAAAAGTTTAGGTCACAAGAAACTGAATCATGTACATTTCATAGAGAACAGGCCTTTTCCAGGGATTAGGGGATTGGTGAACTCACAGTGTTCCTGCAGCAATGGAAGTAAATGAAGCTTTGAGAGTTAATGCAAACAATTCCTACAGGTGCCCCAACTGCAACGGTTTATTTTTCCTGTGCTTTTGTTTCAGAAACACTGAGACACTGAACTGTGTAGATTTTAACAGCTGGAAAAATGGAGGTGTCCTAAAACTTGTGACTGGTAGCGTACATATATACCTATACCTATCTATTTTTAGCATTTGTATGTATTTGCTGACTTCCAGATGTCAGCTGAAGTACAAACATAAGCAAAGCTAAACATCTGGACGCTCACTTGTGACACACTTCCATTGGAACAAGAGCAGAGACTTGACGCAGCTGCATCACAGCTGCGATGCAACCAGGCTGCATTCTGTGTAATACCAAATACACACAGATGGCATTCTTTACTCTTAAAGACATTATTCACAAGTTTACTTTCCCTGAGGTAAACATTTCACACACACCACATGGACTTGCACAGTTTTGTGTGGGGAAATGAAACAAATACCTGACAGCAGGTTGTGGTAGCATTAAAATGGAAAATTATGGAAGTAAATGCACTGAAATAAACATGTTATTTGACAGGCTGGTTATGGCATAACTTGGTTTATTAAGGACTGTAGCTGTTTTGTTCTGTCAGAATGGAATTGGAAAATGGAATTATATACTGTAGAATTCCATTGTGCATATAGTCTTGTGGTTGCCCGTCACCTTTTACTGCTATAAAACAGGGCAACTTGTGCAGTTAGAAGAGAGGAAAAGGACTGGTCATGCACTAAGCTATTTGTTTATGAGTATCTTGGGCTCAAATGGAGTGCAACAAACTGCCTAAATAAACAACAATTGTGGAGACAGAGAAAACCAAGTGAGAAAAAGGCAAGCAGAGCTCGAGCTACATGGAATACTGTCTGTGAGAAATTACTGACAGGGTAAATAAAGGGCAATGAATGTCAGTGTCAGCATCTTTTTATTTTAATTACCACCCAACAAAGAACAGATACTTCTGCCTTCCTGAGTAGATGCACAGTGAGATCTCTGATTATGTACAATCTTTGGTTGTTGCCTGTTCTCAAACTTGTTCCCCGCTGATCATTGTGCACTATTTCTAACTGTGAACTAATCAAATCAAAGCTGAGCAGTGGCTCTGTGCCAGTGGCTTCTGGTCAAACTGACTTTATACAAAGCAGCACAAAGCTGTGTGTCCGCTTCTGTGACATCTTCCTGGTGTTTCTCGACTTCCTGGGTAGTTCAATAGCAGAAAAGTTATTTGAAACTTCAAATGACTCCTGCCGACAGCAGGTGTGAGACTGCCAAGCAATAAAAAGCAGAAGAAAAGATCTGTAGTGAAAATGGATTGGCCAAATTTTAAATCAAAACTTTAAAATCTCCTTTTATCTCTTAAATAAATGTTTGAGACATTACTCTACGCTATACACACAAACCACAGAAAATGGCTAGAGTGACATATTTCTTTTAAAACATCTATTTAGTATTTACTTTGCTCTGCATGGGATATAGCCAGAATGTTTGTTTTTTTTTTTTGTTTGTTTGTTTATCTGGGCTGCTCTTACCACCCAGCTGATTGTAAGCTTTGTGTTAATTTTAATCAGTAACTAGATTAAACAGGTCTAGCCATCGGGAGGAAGTTCATTATCTGTGGCCTTTGTGCCAGGGAGCCCTAGTGCAATTTGGGAGGCACAGATAAGTCGAAGAACCTATGTGTGCCATGAGGAAATCATCAAAGTGGTTCAAAGAAAGAGCAGAATAGAATACAACAGAGCAGAATGAAAGGAAGCAGAAATGGGTTTGTGGTTTTGCTTTATCAGGGGAACTAGTAATACCATCCATATACTGTATTTGCATATATAACACACATAAAATGCCAGCTGTAGGTGGTCTCCTATTCATTCTGTTGCAGTGAACTGACGCTGTGCATATCTCCTGTAACCTACAGGGCATTGCCACATGTCAGCACAGCAGGGCCTTTCTCTTTTCCCATGTGACATGGGTCATTGCAGTTGGTCTCGCTTGTGTCATGTGAACTGGGTGACAGGTAATTATGGCTTTGAACTCGATTCCCCTGGCGCTCAACAGGCTTGATATTCCACATCCAGTCTCCCTGGTACAGGAGTCACCGCAGGATTTAAGATTTACATTAATTTATAGTATTCACTTAGCTGTATTGATGCATGTGTATGTCACTGACTGTATAATGTATGTATGTGAGTGTATGACTGCGTGTAGGACATTTAAAAAGCTTAAGTAGTATAAGTGCTCAAACTACCAAAATTAATCATCTACAGTATTAAATTGCAAACACACTTCAAGCAAGATACAATTACATCATTCAAGGTCAGAAGCTAGACAAGTCTGACGGTTTTGTTCCCACTGGTGAGAAAGAAAGGCACGACGCCCAAATTGCCTCCCAGTGGAGTTAACAAACAGTCTCTTTGCTCTTTTATCTTTGGTTTTATCCAGTCACGCAATGTGGTCTTAGGCCTCCTGAGCTGCTTGATGTTGCTCCATCAAGCCACATCCCCACATTCACAATATCTCAAAAAGACTGACAAACTCCTGTCAGGTAATTAGCCTAATTAGTCACTCGCTTGTATTTCCTTCCCCTCCCCAGGCTCGCCTTTCCTCCTGCGTGGGTTTGAAGAGTGCCATAATTAATATCATCCCGCCACGGGTCATAAAGCATTCCACGTCACCATGATAAAGGTCCCTGTCCTGACCTGGGAAGGGAGAGATGATAACCTAGCTGGATAGAATGACTTTAAATTAAACCATCAGATGATACAATTACTTCAGAATGGGCTGAGAAAGACTGTACAACTGTGCTTACCACACTATATACATATATGCATGTGCGTGATCATGTAAAGAAGTATGTTTGAGGACTTAAAGACTTTATTTTGTTTTTATTTATATGATAAAACTGTGTTTTTTTTTCATTTGTTACCTCATGGAAACCATTTTTGTTTGGGCAATATCATGCTAAAGTGTGGACATGCATTTGGATGCATAATTACAACCACAGTAAATGTTTTTACTTTATAATCTAATGATAGTTACACAGATTTTATGATTTTATAATTTATTTTTTATAATTGTTTGAAATATATTTTTCACCCCATAATAACAATTCTTGCCATAGAGTGTGAGGACATTTGAGATTTTGCTCAGTACAACTGAAGCCTTTTTCCTCTGAACTAAGAAACACAAACAGGAGTGGCTGAAAGATCTCATCATATTTTAAAATTATCAGCATAAGTTACTGAAGTGAGAAATGATGTCAAAATAAATTAAGGAAGGTCTGATTTGAAAATCTGAGAAGTGACTCATGGCTAATTGCACAGGTACTTTGAAACTGACCTTAAATTTGTCATATTCACATTTATGCTGTAGGAAAAAATATAAGTTATAGTTGTTTTGGTGGCTCAAAAACAAAACAACATGGAAGTTACCTTCATAGATGGCTTTAAATCCCTGCCCGCTGACTGCGTAGTCAGACAGTAGCCACAGCGTAAGCCTGGAGCCTGTACTCACAATGGGTGAAGGCAGCTGGAACCCCGTTAACCTGAGAACAAATGGACAGAAGGACAATAATGGTCAGGCAGAAAAAAAGATCCAATCAACAGCACAGTTGGTTGCAAGGTCAGGTATGAAGCCCGCTTCCATCAAGCCAGCTGTTCCCTCAGGCATTCAAGGATAACTTTTTGTGTAACGAGACTCTGAATCATCCACAAATTATTAAAATGCCAAGACCTCAACAGGACAGAAAACCTCAACAGATTTCTCTCCATCAGTGACGACAGAGTAACTGCAGTCATATATCCTCAGCGAATTAAAAACACGGCAGCCAGTGTGGGAATGACCCTAACAGATGAACAGAAAACAAACATTAAATTGTCAGGCTCTGAGTCAACAGCCATTTCTAATAACCAGCCAGTAGTTTTTAGATGTGGAGTTCAACTGGAACAGCAAATACTCGCTATTTACAGCTGAAGTGTACATCTGAACTTGTTGAGGTGTCTACTACATGTACAGTCCCTGTGTTTCACTAAAGTATAACTTCTGTGCTGCTGTTACAGACTTGGCTGGTAGCTAACACTAGGTAGTCTATTTTGCAGCTAATGCTAGCGTACCCCTTTCACTGCGTGATAATGCTATCCCGAACAGGGCTACTAGCTAGGTAACAGTGGCCAGTGTGTCCTACTTAAACCTTTAGCTGTGCACATTATGTCAGTAATTTGATAATGATAATGTATGATCTCACTTGTACATAATCTTAGTTCATGCAGTCACCTGACAGAATCGCTATGTTTCAAAACGTTTAATAAAATACTGTAACAAGTAGTATGGCAAAAAAAAAAACAACAACCTCTGTGGGACTAATAACCATTGTACGAAAATTATGTTGTAAACCAGCTATATAGTTTTGAGTAATGAGCCTTGCCTTATTAGCTTTCAGCAGCAGCTTTTCAGCTATGAAATCCATTCAACATGTTTCCCACCCACATACTGGCAGTACTCACATACATACGCACATACTAATTAAAAAAAAAACAACAAAAAACAGGTGTTTACCATTCATTTGTTGCCAGTTACCACAGGTTGGTTCATCTGTGCATGGATAGAAATGTGTGTGTGTGTGTGTGTGTGTGTGTGTGTGTGTGTGTGTGTGTGTGTGTGTGTGATATTGATCCCTGACTTACAGATTCTAATAAAGGACCATGTAGCTCACCTTACTTTTAGCTCATCCTTGAAATTTCCCCTCCCAAGTGTCACTTTAATTTTCATTTCCTGTTCCCACATGTACTCTCTCTCACTGCATGTGTATCCCACTCTATACAGTCTATTACACCCCCCCACCCCCACTTTTTATATCTTGGTGTTAAGAGAGGCCTCAGTGTTTCACTTAATCCTTAACTATCACATTGGAGGTGGGGATAAATTGCAAAACACCAGTGCTGGAAAGATGAATTGGACCAAAAAGGGAAGAGGACTTTAATATATGCATGATTTCACTCCTCTCTGTGAGATTGTCACGGTGGGATATCAGCTAAACGATGGGACACATGTTCATGCAAATAGCCCCTTCGCTGACCGCAAATTGAGTTGGAAGGCAGCCATCTTGGTTTAGCATCGCACTGCGGGGAAGGGTTGGGGGGGGTGAACGACGGTATGATGGAGGGGCCATAGAGCGAGGGGTTGGGGGTGGGGGTGGGGGTGGGATCTACAAACTGGAAGGAATTCTAGCCGCATCCAAATCGTGATCATCTGGCATGAGCCAGATCATTTTTCAAGGCAAAGAGAAAACAAAATGGATACCTTCAGAAAACACACAGAAACAGGCTTCGCATGCGAAGGGAGATTAAATATTGCTATGTGATATGGGCTGTGGCAATCTGAGGCGTGCAGCCGGTACTGTGAAAAAAGCCAGCTGCGGGAGAGGAAAAGATGCGAGACATGATTGCAACTGAGCGATACAAAAGAACGGATGTGCAGCGCAAGTGTCTCAAGTGAGTGGTAAACTGATGGAGGGAGGACGAAAGACAGTGAGGGACGGGAAGAGAGAAAGAGATGGAGAAAGAAGTTAAGAAAAATAGCACAGTTATGGCAAATCATCGGCTGTTTCTACTGCATGGAAAGCTGAGTAATCTCAGAATTAAGGGCCTCTGAGGAGAAGAATAGGTTTATGCGTGCATGGCTACATCCACACTGAAGAGTATATGCTGTATGTGCGTGTAAGTGTTTGCATAAGCGCGTGTGTGTATATGTGTGTGTGTGTGCAAAGAGAGAGCAGAGGTCTATTAAGAGGACTTTCCACCTGACTGGCCTCAGCATCATCTCAATGAAGAACCTCTGCTTCCAATTATCCAACAGCTACCCATGGGAACGAGAGAGGGAGAGACAGACAGAGAGGGAGACTGAGTGTATGTGCAGAAAGATGGCTGTATTGGAAAAGAGTGGATATAGTGTAATGAGGAGATGGCAGTGCTGAAGAGCAGGTTGAGGGAGGGTGGAATATGAAAAGTAGGGAGGTGAGAAAAAAGTACTGGGAGAGACAGATCAGTATGTGGCAATGTAAAAACTCCAACTATGAGGCTGAGTTGAGTGAGGGTGAGTCATGGTGAGAAACTCCTTCATTAGATTTTACAGCTATTCAGGGGTTCATGTTCACACACTCGCACAAACACACACACACACATAGTTTTAATCATTTGAAAATTTTCGTGAAAGTGCGTGTTTGTGATCTCCACCTTCTCAAATATATGTGTGTTTACAGCTGTAAACAGACAGAGACTAAATGAGGTCATTTGTCCTTTAAACTCAGTCGATGTGTGCGTGTGTGTGTGTTTGTGTGTCTTCTCAGGGTGGAGGGTAAGCACAGTGCTGATACGGCTGATTTTCGCCCAGAACGAGGGATGAGGGAGGGGGAAAAAAGGAAGAAAAAAATAGATACAGCTGCAAGATTTTGATGGTTGAGTAGTGGGGACACATTAACCAATAAATGATGGGTGGTGAGAGAGGGAGAGAAGGAGCTCAAGTGCAGAGCAAAGAACAATGTGTGTGTGTGAGTGTGTGTGTGAGTGTGTGTGCGCACTCTTTCTATATGAGACCCTTATGCAGCTATAACTTGTCAGTGGTAAAGGCCAGGACCTGATGCCCTGCTGTTCTCTGTAAGCTCTAACTCTGCACACTATACACACACGCACACACATGAATGGTTCCAGTTCCATATACTGCCATATGTTTCTGGCACAAGAAAAATATTCTCTCTGCTAAATTAGAAAGATTCATTTGATTATAGTTGTTTTTAAAATGAGTGGAAAAAAAAAAAACTCAAACAGTTGCGGTTGATTGTTTGTGTGTCTGTGTATGACTCACCACTGGCTCTCCTTACAGTGAAAAAAATAAAAAAGGAAGCTGACTGTGTAGCCGAGCAAAGGTTAAAATGGCTCTCCATTCCCACACACATGATTTGATTCCTCCAGCTAATAGGAAAACTTTCACAAGCAATTAGATTGTATTTCTATCAGCCTCCTTATCCTTTCTCTGTGTGATGTACCATATCACTTTGCCCAGGGGCATGATCATGCCTTGATAGAGTTTCATGACTAACCTTCAGTGCTCTCAATTTCAGTTAAAACTCAAGGTATTTAATGTGAAAGCCTGTTACCAGTATTCACAGGGGTGAGTAGTTTTTCATGAGAAGAGGGGATTGCAACCTCTAAAATGTTCATCGCTGTAAAAGTGGACGATGTAATGTTCCACTTTTTAGTTTCTGTTAACAGATTTCTGCTTGTTGTGGCTGCTCATCATCACATTACTACTGTCCAACACAGGTGAAACTAGCCAGAGGCAGGAACATTTTGTAAAATCCCATACACGGCCTCGCACAGATCCCACAACCCATCTATATTTCAAATAAGACTGGCATCTTTCTGAATGAACAGTTGTAGCTGTGCTTTGCAACTGCTTGTTAATATTCATATGTGCGTGACATCACAAGGTATTTGCGCATCGAGGTTGAACAGCAAGGGTGGGAGTGTCTCTCAGATGTCTCTGACATTGAATGCTGATGTTGAGATAATCAACCGCAGTCAGCGCCGGCTGAGAGACAAACCGCAGTGAAGTCATTAACAAACCGGTGACTCTGGGGAACGAGAGGGAGAGAGAGAGTCAGAGAGACGGTGAGGGAGAGCAGCTGATATAAAGGGAAACAGCAGAGTGGAGTGGAGAGCGAGAGGAAGAAAAACTTAGGTGAGGAGAAAATAGCAGCGGTCAGTGGACGGGAGATTTGACAAAATGTGAAAACTTTCACAGCAAAATAACTGAACCTGAACTTCTGAGTGGAGAGTGAAGTACGGGGGTGAAAGAGAAAACCAACGTGATGATAAAATGCAAGTGAGTAATTTGCAGTGTCAGAACAATGACTGAACGCCTTAGTCATCGGCTGCTCATTTTTGGGCCATAAAAAGACACGGGTGGCAACGCAGGACTGATTAGTTGTCATTTACTGTGCCGAATGGCCAAAGTCATCACCAACTAAATTAAAATTAAAAATGTGTGCACATGAATGAGTGGAGGAGTTATGGAACACTGTACCCAATGGCTTTACTAGAGATAAGTGCTTCATAGTTTTCCGTTATATCTATTTCTTAAATCTAATTCTACCTACACACACACACACACACACACACACAGACTTACTTCCCCTGGAGTGTCTGCCGGTCAGCAAGTGAGTGAGTGATGTGACTGGTTTATCTCCAGGCTATCTGCACTCCATTAACAGTGCATTACATTGGCCCGATGTTATCTGCATCTCCTCAACAACATAGATACCTGTGAGGCAATACAGTGGGATTCACAATCCCCCATATATTACATCCAGGATATTCAGCAGATGATGCAAACGCAAAAGGCCATGCATAGTATTTGAAAGATTATTTAAATGCTTTATACGACTTTGCCATACAACTTTGCTTGTTTTGCATTTCTTGAATGCAAATATACATACACACATGCAAATTAAACAGGAAATAAACTAACGTATGACACACATGCATTTATGGACATGATATATGCCATAAAAATGAGTAATTACAAGCACTGGCACTGGTATAGAGTCCTTAAGTGAACAACAGAAAGGGTCTAACCACGGAGGTAAGAAGAAAAAAAAAAAGAATTGCAGTCTTTGTTCATTTGTTCCCCCTTGTAGAGACATAAGTCAATTACACTTACAGCAAACAAATCAAGGCTGACAAATGAAACAAGGTGACGTTCACACGTCCACTGTGTTTTCCCCTGCTCCGCACAAATCGCTTTGCAATAATCCTCGGGCAGAAAACAATTAGGGATAAAATAAAACTAATTCAATGTCGTGCCACTCTCACCCCTAGGAAAGTGACAAAGCTAAGTGGTAGCCATGAGATATGCTGTTGTTTACTCGCCGCCGCCTATGCTCAGGTCCGTGTGTGTATGTATGTGTGTGCGTGAGTGGATGGAGCAATTATGACACACAAGGATGTTGTAAAAATGATCAAGGAGAAAATAAGGACAGGCATGAGGGACTCAATTGAAAGCAAACAGGATATTCAGTTATGTGTATGCTGTATGTTAGATCATTGGTTAGTTAACTATTCATTTTACCTGATATACTATATAGCTCAGTTTGTAGAGTACAAGACTCAATCTCTCGGGGTTGTGTGTGTGAGCCCCACTCTAGGCGGCGCTGCCTCCCATGGGCCCCCCACCCATGGGAGGTGCTGTAGGACTTCGGTGCACTGTGGACTGGGTGGCAGTTGCCCCCCGCGACCTGGGCCCGGACCCAGATAAGCGGCAGATGATGACATGACTTAAATCTACTATTTGTCTTTCTAAGAAATACTTATAAATGTTCCAGTGTGTTTTTATTTTGCTGCACAAGTGAATCGTCATCATTATTTTATTAGTAGTAATCGTTATCGCTGCTAATATACAACTGGGTGATGGCTGAGTGCAATGTTGCCTTTCCAATCAATCAAATGCAGCCATTTGCCACTTAGCATAGCACACGGCCCGGGTCCCTCTTTAACCAGTTCAGGCTTTCACTTGTATACTTGATTTTTTTTTCTCTGAAGTCTGACGAACGTTTTTTGACACTGGCCTTGGTGGAGGTCTGCGCTATCTGTGTTTTCCCCAACTAATCAATAATGGATCATATAACCATCCCACCAATGTCATTTTCCATTAGCATGGCAGCAGAGGTAGGGGTTGCGAGGAGCAGTTATACCAAAGTTAAATGCTGGTTTAAAAGTTGTTATTTTACTACTTTTACTTTTAACATATTTAACTTATCAATGCTATCTTTCAACTATATTACCGTTGCACACAAACTCCACAGTCACGCATTGTTAACACCAGAGACCAGCTGATCGCGCTGAAGCTGGCCTGGCCTGGGGACCAGAACAACCAGCAATCCCCTTTAGAAATCCGGAGGATGACACACACAGAGGATGGAGAGGAAGGACGATGAGACGAGGGTAGAGAGCTGGGTCCAGACAACAGAGATTAATGGAAGAGTGTATCTCCCTCTTATCATCATAGGCAATGTGAGATCATTGGATGAGCTAGAAGCGCTAGTGAGTGCCCTTCTAACTCTCAGAAGGTAGAAGCATGTTTTCATATCTGCATTGATGCCTGTGCCTGCAGCACAAGACTTTAAGTCTAAACCACTGAGGTTTTTTTTTTTTCCAGACGTTGGATGAGGCTCTGAATCTATATTCAAAATTTCATCATTTGCACTGTGCTCTCTCTCTCTCTCTCTCTCTCTCTCTCTCTCACTGTGGTCTTCAGTTTCTCCCTGGCTCCTCAGAGGGATGCCACTAATAAACTCCAGAACAAGGTTGGGCAGAAGATCTGATTAGCCAGCAGGTCTAATAGCGATGCAGTGACCGATGGAGCGCCCAACCAATGCTATTTACTTTCTACCCGTCGCTCTTCTTTCGTTCCTGTGGCAAGGATGATCAAAGAGCAGTAGAGAGAAGGAGACAGCGAGGGATAAGAGAGAGGAGGAGGAGGAGGAGGAGGGGATGGCGATGGTGTGTTTGTGTGTGTTACTGAAAAAAGCACTGGTTCTGATCTAGAATTAGCTGCGGGCTCTCACAAACACCGATGTACTCATATGCCACTCGTCTTGTGTCTGGATTCTCTTGACAGTCTCTCCTTTAGTCCCTCTCTGCCTGTAGATCTCAACATTAATGCCCTCTATCTGTTAATTACGTGTCTTTTTGGGTATGGAGACTGAATTAATTTTCTCTATTTTGGCCATCTACATCTCTGTAATGCACCGTATGTAATTTCTATGGACTGATTCAATTCAATTTAATTCAGTTCAATTTTATGTATATAGCTCCTTCCACAATCAAAGTTATCCCAGAGCAAGCACTTAAGGTGACAGTGGCAAGAAAAGGAAGAAACCTTGAGCAGAACCTGGCTCATATGGGGGACCCTCCTGCCGAGGGCCGGGCTGGATGAAAGGAGGAAAAGGAGGAAGACAGGACAGCTGGGAATGGAGGAGAGGAGGAGAGGGACATGCAGCATATAAAACATGATACAAACAGGGTTGGCAGTGGACAATGTTAGAGGACCAGCATTCAGATTACAGTTAGTGAACAGTTAGTGGATACTGTGTGCTCAGCAGATTACAGTTATGATACAAAGAAAAAAAACATGTTTTCTGATGGAATCGATCCCAGTATGTTTACAGCAGAGTATGGAGTGTTTAACCTTCGCCTTCCCAGCTGGTCAAGTGCAACTGGTCCCACACAACAAGTGCCTAATTACATGCCAAGCAAATCCTTTTGACACAACATGGCTATGTATGTGTGTGTGTGTGTGTGTGTGTGTGTGTGTGTGTGTGTGTGTGTGTGTGTGCGTGCGTGCGCACAATATGCATGCTTTTTCCATTATCACGTTTCACAAGGTGTTTGGATAACTAATTAGACTGCTATGCTCTATGTCTCCCAGGGACGAACAAGAGAAAACAAAGGGAAAGGATGAAATCAAGGAAGAAAAACGTGACTGCGGTAATGCTGAGGAAAAAAAGCAATATCAACACAGGCTGGGAAAATATGCCAGGGATTTGCCTAAGCCCGGAAACAAATGGTGCACAAGGAGAACGTCTGTGTTTCACAGTCCCATAGATTACAGTGAAAAGCAAGCTATTTCTTTTGTTTCAGGCATGTGGTTTGGGGGGCAAATACCAAAGGTTTTATGCCACCATATTGTTCTTCTTGGCTGTCTTACAGTTGTTTCTTTTCCTGTTTTTTCTTTAATTTTTTTTTTCTGCAGTGAGTGGCAGCCCAAAGAACCAAATGTTCTGGAAAATAAGTACTTTGATTGAGATCAGTCTGAGAAATTGTTTCACATATACAACAGTCAAAAAAGGGGCCAGTTTAAGTCCAAAGGTTAGTTCACATTTTGGCAGGTCACTCCTGAACCTTTTGGCGTTTCAACAAAACTCTTTTCCCCTGAGGTCATTGGGTCTGGTGAATACAGTCTGGACAATTTCAGCAACTAAATTTGGCCACCATTTTAAGTTTTGTCAAAAACACTGCAATTTCTTCTTCTACAAAGTCGGTAGGTGAAAAGAACTTTCTTTTGGACTTTTGAAGGTTTTAAAAAAGGAGAAGCTATTCTCAAAGGTGGTGATGACAGTGATTGCTTTGCTCACATGCTACATACAGCTGATTAGTTTTATTGGTTTCTTACAGTGGTTGGTAAATATTCCGGCAGTTTTGTCAATAGACTTGTGCCATTTATGTCACTGTGTGATAAACGTGGCAGGGGAGACACAAACAGGAGGTGGGCCGCAGGTCCGCAGTTCTTCCTCCAATCAAGACTGAAATTGCTCAGCTGAGTGTCTTCATTGTACCTCGTCCTCTGATTGGTGTGGATTTGTTCCCTCCTAAAATTGCTGCCTGCGGATGTATTTATGTTAAATTTGGATCCTTTCTCATCAAGGCAAAGGCTACTTCAACCATCCATGTCCTTCTTTTCAAAGGAACATGATTTACAATGTATGAGAAATGTTAGAACATAATATCACTTTCACTCACACGTTTAGTGCTGCAGAGATATGTTTATGATTTCTTGAAAAGTGCTTGAGAGCATGCAAATGATATGTGTTCACCACCTCTTATATATGCATGAGAGACAGGATTATGTGTAAACAGCACAAGCATATTGGCTTTGACTTTAGTTCAAAGCAGCTTTGAATATCAAACCCACAACTGAAAAAAAAGTATCTTTTTCATCACATAAAATGATCACACTGATGAACAACAGATTACAGAAAATCAGGTGTTCTGGCCTAGAGTGATGGTTAAACTGAAATGTTTATTGTTTAGTTTATGTGCTCTTTTGATAAACAGGTTTTTCCACCAGGTTTTGCAAAAATAGTCCTCAACTAGCAGGCGCTGACCCAATCATTTAATCATCACTGACCTGCAGTAATGTTGGCTAAAATCAGGCTGTCCGTGATTGGCTGAAGAGTGGTTTTAGTGAACGTGAATCACCCACTGTAGCTCAAGCTGCAGCCCTCATAGTATTTTGAGCATTGGTAATGGTGTAGCACAAAAATAGAAGAAAATATTTGAAATGGATCACGTCCACTGAATTCCTAAACCAAAATGTGAAAAATTGAACATGGTGTTTCATCCAAATAAGGTTTCACCACAACAGAACTGATGCTGCTGTGCTATTTCTCCAGAGGCCCGACAGACACCGTTTCCACGAGAAAATTGCTCTCCTTCACAGAAATTACAGATTGTCAAGCCAATGTTTATTATCATTATTATTTAAAATGATAAATGCTACTTTATTACAGCTTGATCATTCCAAAATTACTGGAAACAAAGAGGAATCATACCAGCGGTGAAATGAGCTATGACAAGCATGCTTCCCTGTCTGCTCTTCCCCCTTCCACAGTGTTAAATCCACACATACCGCACATGTCTAACCTGCTGCAGCACTGTGCCTTCGGTATTGTAATTGAAAAATTGTGGCTGGCGTGATTTGCATAAGTTGTCACGCAAATCCAAAAAATGAATTCCGTGCAGTGAGAAAAGCATAACATCCACCTCCCACCATCCCTTTGTTAGGTAGTGTTTATCAGTTTAAAATGAAATTCATGGCTTTGTCTGACATATTATGAGTAATTGCTCTGTGCATTGGTGATTCTATGTGTCTGTCAAGTTCCAAAAAATTACTACAAACTAACTAAAAGTCTGTAATAGCTGGTGGAAAAGATGACCTTTTGATGACTGCACCATCCATTCATTTTCTACCGCTTAATCCATCAGGGTCGCGGGGGAGCTGGAGCCTATTCCAGCTGACTATGGGCGAGAGGCAGGGTACACCCTGGACTGGTCGCCAGTCAATCGCAGGGCTGACACATAAAGACAGACACGCACACACTCACACCTATGGGCAATTTAGAGTAGCCAGTTAACCTAACCCGTGCATGTTTTTGTGATTGTGGGAGGAAGCCGGAGTACCCGGAGAGAACCCACGCAAGCACAGGGAGAACATGCAAACTCTGCACAGAAGAGCCCAGACCGGGGTTCAAACCTGGAACCCTCTTGCTGTGAGGCAACAGTGCTAACCACTGCACCACCGTGTCGCCCCCAAGCACCATCCAAAGTAAAAAAAATAAAAATAAAATCCATGTACAATTTTTATCATATAGCCGTAGATTACAAAATTTTCAAAATAAGACATCATTAGCTGGATACCTCTGATCTGGTGAAGTCTAATATTGGAAATATTTCACATGAGCATCTTCATATGCTGGCACTGGCAGCAGTTTTCAGCCTCTGCTGAAATGCTATGCATAACTAATGACATCCTAACAAAATCAGTAATTCAATCAGGATTATTAATCTTAATTCTGATTTTGTACCTTTTATTGCATGAAATTTGAACATTCCTTTTTTATTAACTGGGACTGTACGAGTCAAAAGATATAATTATGTACTTTGGTTTTTGAGAACACATGTTGGCTCAAATGTGAGCAGGGAGCACTACATGGGCGTAATTATACCTCTATTTTTAGTGATTAGCTTCTCATCCCTGAAGGCTTAAACTGCTCCACAGGCTGGCCTCCCCCAAAAAATTTGGGGCATTCCTTCAACTCAAATGACTGTGACCCTGAGTACCGAGGGGCTGAAGATGACACATCTTTTTGAAGGGTGCGCCGCATATTTAATCATTTATCTCGGCAGGAAAACATTTCATTTTGTGCCGCTGCTGAAGTGTATCCTGTTCAGAACATTGATAGGCCTGAGGATGGGAGAATGTCAATAGCAATGCACACAATGAGTGATACATAGGATGTAGGATATCAATTCACAGCCATCTAGTTGATTATTTCTCTAATCTGGGCTTACAGGGCCTAATAATTCTGCCTCACAGGTGAGCAGATGTCATAAATCTCAACATCGTTTCACTTTTTCCCAGCGTGAGATGATGAAAAACAAACTATCACTCTTCGTCCTGTTTTTAGCAGTCTGTCGTTAAAGCTGGCATTGATAAGTGGCAGTCTCTCCATTAACAGCCCAGATTAAAAGGAACCATAAATCCAATAGTGTGTGTGTGTGTGTGTGTGTGTGTGTGTGTGTGTGTGTGTGTGTGTGTGTGTGTGTGTGTGTGTGTGTG
>JBBMJY010000005.1:14599039-14624973 GCA_037833715.1 Toxotes lorentzi
GTGTGTGTGTGTGTGTGTGTGTGTGTGTGTGTGTGTGTGTGTGTGTGTGTGTGTGTGTGTGTGTGTCTCTGTGTGTGGTTGTGTCAGTGTGTCTGCTTGCAACATGTCTGGGAGTGTGTATGAGAAATCCATCTACATGGAAGTTGTTGAGTAAGATGCACAATCATGACCGCCGCAACTAAAACCGAGCAGCCTTGAACCCATATTTCTCTACTCACACAGACTCGAACACTCCTCCTCCTTCTCATTTAATTATGTACTCCTCGCATGGATGTCTCACAACGCATTAACATATAAAGCACGTGGGACAAGGAAGAAACGTGAGTATGCAAACACATAATGAACACGTGTGCACTGCAGCGTTCACGAAGTGGAGTTATTTTCCAAAGTATGTGTTGCGAGACTGATTGATGGCCAAGGCCTTCACTGAGGAAGAATTATCGCCATGGCAAGTGTTCAGGCAGGAAGTGCCATTGTACGTCATCCAGTCTCACCCTGACCTGCAGACACTGGCTTTTTACAAGCTTGACTCGTTGACTAACACTGAACTCTTTCACCCAGAGAGTATGAAACATGGATGCACACAAACACAACAAACGCTGCAAGAGACGAGAGACTGAATTAACACAAGCTTTGGAGGAACAGGCACTATTGTATGTGAGTATCTGGTATATGACCAGCATTAAGTGATAAAGTAAGAGATTATAGCTGCTCTAAAGCTAAATACAAGTTTTATAAGTGTTATAGGATATTAAATAACACACAAAAAGCTCTTTTTATGTACGCAGCTGTTATCATTTAAAAGAAATATGACGGAAAAATAATACAGTGGATCCACAGTATTACAGTAGTCTTTTGTTACTAAAAAGTGGAGTGAACCTGTTAATGAAAACTGCAGAAACTGATCTGTGTACACATACATGATTTTGGGAAACAGCTGCAACAAACAGTGTTTTTCACTCTTGATTAATTATTCAATTTTTTAAAATTAGAACCACATTTTTTTAAAAATATTAACAGTGGGTCAAATGACTGTGTGTAATGTGAAAGAGTCGATGAGACTCAGAGAAGTATCACCTGTCTGTGCAAACAGAGCTGAGGGGGAAGAGTTTTTTTTCTGTTTAGTTCAGTCTTATCACTCTCATTAATGTTGTTTTTGAATGTTTTTGGATCGAGAGCTGTTTTGATCTAAAAACCAACTGTATTCCACTAGCCCAGCAAAAAACAATAGACAAATTACCCAGCTGGTGAACATATTGGAGATTTTAGCTGCTAAAGAGCCAGATATCTATACTTCAGAGTTTGAGAGAGAAAAAAAAAAAAAGAGCTAAAAGGAGAGTGAATGTTGGGCCTAAGGTGGCCACAAACACACATTCCAAATGAATGCTAATGTTGCTTCATATCTATTTCTAAATGAGAAGCTGTTTGCTAACAAGTTCAGCATTTCAACTTAAAATGTGATAATGTGTTATTGCTGTGTTTACAGTTTGTTTCCACTCAGTGTCCAAAGAAATGAATAGCAGCTTTAATTAATCGTTTCATTTATAAAAATGCCAGAAAATGAGGAAGAGCATCCCATCATCACTTCTTAGAGACTTAGGTGAAACCTTAAGATTGCTTGTTTTGTCTGAAGGTCAATTCAAAATTATGTAAAATAGAGAAAATCAGCAAATTCTTGCATTTGATTATGATTTTTTTTTTTTTTTATAATGATTTAAAATGCATTTTGGAGAATCTGCTAATCAGCTAATCATTTGAGCACTCTATCGGTGTCCATGTTTTTTGTTTGTTGTTGTTGTTGTTTTTTTGTTGCTTAAAGCATCTTGGTCTGTTTTCAAATAGGAGATTTGTGCAGCTCAAATAAAAAAAACCTGATCTACAAGCAGAAGCAATATGAAAGCACGTACATGATGGTTTTTCCCTCTTATGCATATACTGCGCTCTCGAGAAATCTTATGTGTCTGAAAAATTATAGGGATAACAGTTTACCAGCCCACTGCCATTTACTCTGTGCTTAAAAGTGTGGTGTTCACTTTATCTGAATTCCAATAAACCTTGATTTTGTTGACACTGAATCAGCTTGCTGGGATGGACTAACCAAGATCCTCCTTGTAAGTACAGTCTGGGCGCACACATGTACACACACACACACACACACACACAAACAACACACACACTGTGCTTCTCTTTTTCGCCTCAACACACAAACTGATATTGTGACACCCCAACCTCACGGCACCGAGGGCTGACTGTAGTGTTAATGCCACTCCCAGCACCATGCGCTAGTGCTCCTTATTTAGGTCCTATCGAGCCCTCAGGCTGAAAATCTGTCTCTTCCATGCCTCCTCCTCCTCTTTCACTTTCCCACCCTTGCCAGATTGCCAGGCCTTAAGTAACTCTGTTCCATCACTCCATCGCTGAGAGGAAGGCATGTGGAGAGAGATGCCTTCACACACCCCAATAGCTTTTCCCTCTGCTGAAATGCACTCAGCATTCCCCCGATTGACAGTTACAATGTGAAATGTGACACAAAAGTAAAAAAAAAAAAAAAAAAAAAAATCTGCTTTTTACAAGTTGGAAATGTGCATCTGAGTGACAGTGAGCCGACTGGTGGGGGTTCAGCGTTTTGCTTAAGGTCAAGCTGGCTGTTGCTTTAGTCATGGGAAGGACTCTCTGACCACAGCGCTACGACGCCACAGGCTCTGTTTAACCCAGGACAGCAGGGTTACTGGTGTCTAGGGAGATGTTTCATAGCAGTCATTTAACTGCAGATAAATGACCAGACGATTATTAACTTATCATTTATCTGCAGACAGATTTTTGGAAGCAGACATGAGGAAATTAGGAAAAGGGGAATTAAAATGGAAATTCAGAAAAAAAAAAAAAAGGACCATATCAGTCGCTTAGTGCTTTTAGCTCAGCTACAATCCCTGCACACACTGACTCTACTGACCATTTTTCAAAATATGCCATTATCTATTTATTTTCTACCTTTCAGGCAGTTTCATGAATGTTGGTGTGTTCAAACCAATTTGCGGAGATTTGCGGAAATTATATACAGAAACCTTTTCACTTTCTGAGATTGCACTATTGTCGTGTGGTAATGCAGCTGGACCCCTTTGAAAACTCCACTGATGCATTCAAAATAACCTCTTCATCAAAGAGTTGAGGGCCAGATGTTGTAAAACCTCACATTCATAAACTACGTTGATGTAAATCCTTCTCTATGATCAAGAAATAAGCACTAACAGGGATATTGTGAGAAGGATTACTTGACTGTGAATGTTATCTTAACAAAGTTGTGGTTTAGTAACTGACCCTCAAGAAAGAGCATTCAACATGGAAAAGATTACGTAACAGGTCCCGTTTGCTGTATTGCCACATAACAGTTGTGTAACAATAACATGAACCTGACAACAGTGTGAAGAGTGACATATCTTGAGCTAATGTTGAGTCATGGCAAGTTAATTTTAATTCAGTTTTGAATCAGATAGAATAAAATTGCTTCCTGAAAGATGGGAAATCAATCTAAGAGGGTAAACAGGCAACATGGGGGATTAGCTTTATCCGCTTTCTAAACCAGAATCAAATGACAAGCTCAATATAAATCTCATGTTTTTAAGTGACGTAAATACAGAGCTGGGTGGCACGGTGGTGCAGTGCCGTGTCTGCGTGGGTTCCCTCCAGGTACTCCAACTTATTCCCACAGTCCAAAGACATGCAGATTAGGTTAAGATAAATTGTCCGTAGGTGTGAATGTGAGCGTGGTTGTTTGCCTCTATACATCAGCCCTGTGATAGACTGGCGACCTGTTCAGAGTGTACCCCGGCTCTCGCCCAAAGTCGGCTGGGATTGGCTCCAGCCAATGGGGGTTTCTTAAGTGGTGTAGCTATTTCTTTACAAACAAAAGTAGGCCACAGTGACTACACACAGCTTCCAGAAGTTGTGTTGTCACAATGAAGTTGCCAGGCTGGATGCATGCCAACAGATAGCTATACCGAAAGAAAAAAAAAAAAAAAGGACATTAAGTACTACTTAAGTCAGCAGAACTGATTTCACCTTGAGGCTAGTTTTATGTAGTTCAGGCTGTCACAACACTGAGGACACACTTAATCACTATACATCTCTGAAAATTACTGCTCCGCTTAATTAACAGCAATCAAATACCGACAGCAGCTTGCGTTTGCAATCTAGGACATATACAGGACATTCAGAAAGTTTTCAGACCCCTTCACTTTTTTCACATTTTGCTATGTTGCAGCCTTATGCTAAAATAGTTCAAATTTATTTAAAAGCAAAAACTGAAATATCACATTGACACAAGTATTCAAACCCCTTGTTATGTCATTTGGAATTTAGCTCAGGCGCTCAGTAATGATAACATAAAATAATAATTCTTAAATGGAAGAAGTTTGGAACAATCAGGACCCTTCACAGAGCACAGTGATCCAGCCAAACTGAGCCATACAGGGAAAAGGACCTTGGACATTCTGAGTGGAGTGGAGATGGGAGACATTTGTAGAAGGACAACCGTCACTGTAGCACTCCACCGATCTGGGCTTAACGGCAGAGAGGACAGATGAAGCTTCTCCTCAGTGAAAGACACGTGAAAGCTGCTTGGAGTTTTCAAAACAAAAACACCTAAAAGACTCTCAGACTGTGAGAAACAAGATCCTCTGGTCTGATGAAACCAATATTGAACAGTTTGGCTTTAGTTCCAAGCATCATATCCGGAGGACAGTGGTGAACCACGGTGGTGGCAGCATCATGCTGTGGGGGTGTTTTTCAGCAGCAGGGACAGGGAGACTGGTCAGAGTTGGGAGGGCTCACCTTCTAACAATGACCCTAAGCACACAACCAACACAATGCAGGACTGGCTTGGGACCAACTCTGTCAGAGAAGACTCGAGGCTGTAATCACAGCCAACTTGTATTGTGTATTGAGTAAAGCATCTGAATACTTATCTCAATGTGATATTTCAGATTTAGCTTTTTAATAAATTTGCAAAAATTTCTAAAATTCTTTTTTTTAGCGTAAGGATGCAACATAACAAAATGTGAAAAACTGTGACGGGGTCTGAATACATTCTGAAAGCGCCGTATCATCGCATATGGTTTGTCTGTTTTTCCATTTCAGACAATTCTCTCTACTTCCCAGGTGTCAGTTGGGATCGGGAGTTCAATGAAGTGCTGCACCAACAGACTGACTCATATATGCATTTCCTAAGGAGCGACTGTGACTCATAAAAGAAGCTGCTGCAGGAGTACACACACACACACACCAGTGCACCTACACTGCATACTTAGGAATGTAAGCACACATAGAGCTGAACTGATTTGAAACCTGGCGTTCTCCTGATAACAAGAATTTTATGAGCTTTTCTGTGACAGCAGTGAATAAATTAATGGACAAACAAACAAATCTAAAGAAAAGTGACTGCTTTGAAAAAGAAATCAAAGGTGATCATTTGAACGCAAAGAGAGGCAAAACATTCATTTTTGATGACTACTTGAGATTAAAGGCAATATTCCAAACTCTACAACCTATACTGTGGTATACATGAAAGACTGATCAAATTCAGTGCGCTGGGACACAAAATGGACAACAGGCAGAAGAGATAAGATATTAAAAAAATAGGTGAGGAGGAAATGAGGAGGAGTGAGAAAGAAATTGGAGGAAGAGGAGCAAGAGAGATGGAAAGAAAATTACATTTGACACAAGCGGGAGATGAGAGCAAAGGGAGGGCTGAATTATCAGACGCACATCTTTGCGTGTGTATGAAAGTGTGCCCACGAATGTGTGCGTGTGTGTGTGTGGTGTAAGTGGGGTTGTTTCTGAGTGTAAATATACATGCATGTTCCGACTGGTGAGAGCTGCTGCTTGCCTTTCCAGGCTCACTCATAGATAAAGCTTGAGGTCTCACTTTTAGTGAAGTCCGGTCAAAGACAACAAAAGCAGAATCTAAAAGAGATTTGCGTTCCCTACGAAATCTTCAACATGCTTTAAGCTTCTCTCTCTCTCTCTCTCTCTCTTTTTTTTGTATGTTTCTCTCTTTTCCTACCCCTTTTCTTTTTTTCCCTTCTTTGTTCAAATTCATTTTCTTTCCTCTCACTTATTTTCAAAGCGCTTAGACAGTAAGAGTGGAGCGTTTTCCCTCTGTCCCACTGGAGCATCAATATACAACAGAGCCCAGAGGTCCGCACAGGAGAATGGCTGAGCAGAACAGCACAACACCAATCCATAATGGATTTTCTTCTCTCTTTCATTCGCTTTCTGCACCAAGATGCAACGGAGGCACAACAGGCACAGAATGAGAGACGCAGGGAGGGGAGGGGGCAGAGAAGAGGTGAGGTTGGGGGGAGAGAAATATCGACAGGGAGAGAAATATCAACAGAGAGGCTGACGGAGTCTCAAAACAATGTCAATAACAAAAGCCCTTAAGAATATGTCTCTCATATGTCTCTAGAGGACTTGCGTAGCATATGCTTTAAACTATTTGCAAGGCTAAGCTTGTAGCAGAAGGTGACAGGAATTAACAGCAGCTTTGGTGTAGCTTCAACTGATCAGATGCGGAAATTGTCCCTAATTAAGTTATCCTGTATATGTGGGACTGCCAACAGGCCTGATAGATGTTAGACTGCAAGCAATAATATCCCAAAGTACATAAATCCATCAGGGAATGCAGCTAATACAAGAAGAAGCCTGGCTCATTTAGATGGCAATTCAGACTAACAATATTTATTTCGAAAATCCTGAATGGTTGAAAAAGTGTAAACTTAGTGAGCATAAAACTCTGCAAACCAGAGAGCCAATATTTCAGTCTGCGATGTTAGCACAAGGCAGCACTTTGTGAGGCTGTTAAACTGACGGTTGTACGGGAGGATGAGACTGCTGATTCAGATATTGTTTGAGTCTTCACACCCAAGTGGGCTTCATTTCATTTTCGCTGGTAGCTCTCAAGTACAAAATGTGTCCAGAAGCCCGCTGAATAACCTTGGATGCTGTGACAGTGTTCACAGAGTAAGTCTTGTATGAGTCACCAAAGGATATGCCCTAACTGCCTCTGAATGCATCAGCGATTATAGTCTTGATTATAGCTTCGCCTCTTTTCCAGTTTCCAGCCCACTACCTTCATCAATACCTCTAAGTGTGAATGACTCTATAAAGGACACCTTCTGTTTAATTCAACTTTGGGGTTAATTTCATGGTTTTGGCCATTTTTGTTATGGGTCACAGAAGTGTTGTACCAATTACAATAACTGCTGAGATCTGGGAAAATGGTGACCAATTGGTCACCACAACCAAATCTGATGATGCAGAGAGGGTCGGGCGAAGAAACAACTGTTCAGCCAGATTATCTCTCTCGTTTCATCCCATATTGCACAGGAAAACTCTATGTGCACAACTAACTTAGGTCACAGTAGAACCAGGATGTTGGTCTTTAAACTGCGAAGGAAGTTTACTGTGGACAAGTTGGGTAATTATTGATTTTCTCTTCCAGAGCAGTTTTGCTAACCTCTGGGTTTGTTTAAAACTTGTTTGCTGATGTTAATGTTTTTCAGTCCATCTGACTTTATTGCTTTTAGCAATATCACAGTGTATTCCCAGATTACACACCTTGATCCCCCACTTTTCTACATGTGAGACACCAGGACTACATGGGACTTTCATGGAGTGCAATTACTGCAAAGGGTTACATGAATAAGTTGATATGTTTCAATAGATAAGACTCTCATAGCAGAGTAAACATCTGAAACATTAAAATACAGTGTCTCCCCACCTTCCTTGCATTTGGCATATAATAAATATTTTATTTCCTTTACCATTTGACAGCCTAAAATAGTCAGTTTTGGGGGGTTAACTTGCTGTGTTATACAAGTCCGAACAAATGAGCCATACTGTAATGATCCTTTATCAGAATTATCCTTTAAATGTTGCTCAGTTGTACCTTTGCCATTGTAAAATACTGCATCCCTTAAATGGCATTTACTTCAAATCTCAAATTGTTGACTAGATTTTGGAAAATTTCTCTTTCCCCTGGGTTTCACCACATGCAGATCTATGTTTGTGTTCATACCAAATAAAACCTTGGACATCATTAAAGCCAACACACATGTACGTGAAAAACATTTGGGCCAACTTTACCGTGTCCGCAGGTTCCCAGGGCTGGGTGGCCCGTCGTATACAGACAAGATGTCAAAGTCCTCCTCTAGGGCGAAGCCTTGAAACACCAGCTGTATCCGGTTGTGCTCCGCCGCCACGATCACCCATGTGCAGTTGGCATAGTTAGGATAACCGTAAGGGTAGCCGGGGCTCTCTATCGTCCCATTGGGACTGTGTAGTGTGTAACTGCAGTTCTGAGCTGTGAAGAGAAAAACAATTAGGCAGTTATTTAAAGGGTGTAAGGCATGTTAGAACGACTAGAACAACAGCGTAGAAGTAATTGAAGTATTAAAGAATTTAAAACCAAATAAAAGACAATCCTCTGCATTCCCCAAATAGGAATTATACAAACACACACACACACACACACACACAAATGCACACCCACAGTCAAACAGTTAGCACCAAGCGCTGCAACATCCATTATCACCTACAGCATAAGCCATTAATACAGCGGTGCTAAATGGCTCACCCTCTCCCATCTTTCCCCACCTCCATCATCACACACTTGTTCACTCACCGGCCCTTTCAGCACATTAGTAATAGGTTCCCACGTTAATACATGACATAGCTGGAGGAGAGAAGATGAGGGGGCAGCAGGGGAGGAGAGGACACACACACGCACGCATACAACCACACGAAGACAGACACATACACTTGAATACGACATTAATTGTATGTATCTTGCATGTTTCTCAGAAGCCATCCACATCGCCTTCAGTCTTCAATTTTAATTGCATGTGTTGTCATCTATCAGAGTGTGGGGTGGATGTGCAGCATGTGATCTCTGAGGGTGTGTGTGTTTTGAATCTGAGAACTAAATGATGTCTCTAACTGATCTGAGCGCAGCCGAGAGATTTATTTAGCTATAATTAATCACTAATGTGGATTGACGTGTGATCGCACTTTATTTAGCGTAGCTCTGTTGTGCTGCCACTGTGGCTTTTAAGTGTTGACGCACAAATTCATATTTGCCTGGATAGCATCATGGATAGCTAACAACATACTCATTTGATCTTGGGTGGTGATGGTCAAAACAGGTTAATGTGAAAGATGACTTGCATCTCTCCAGTCAGTCAGCCATTGACAGGTAACAAGCTGATGAAACGTGAATGGGCTGGACAACAGCCTCTCGTAAGCAGCTAACGCGGCAGGAATGTGACATGCTCTGAGCTAATTTGAAGACGAAGATGTAAGTCGACTTCTAGTCACACAAAAGGAACCTGCTCAAGAAAATATTCTCATAGAGGGACTAAATTAGAATGTCATGTAACAATACATGCTATTTATACAAACAATCTGTATTTTCCCTTTGTTTGCTTCAGCCACAAACCTGAATCATAATGCAGCCTGATTAAAATGTAATTAGGAGAGTATAATTGGAGGACATCTGTTATCTGCATAGCTCACATTATTCAACAACACAAACAATGCAACGGCAGATATGATTTTGGTTTTCTTCATTTATATCCACACCCATAACTGTGTAAATGTCTGTGATAAATGAATGCATGGAAATGAGCTAAACTACCTGAGGGCATTAAAGCAGGGCATTAAAAAACAGGAATCTTGAGTAAACACATTGCTGCTTTGAAAACATGTAAAAGTGAATGCTGCTTTGTTAAATCCCTCCAGGGGGAATGTGAGTGTCATTGAATTATTGAAAGCTTATGATATAACATACAGATTCTGTGCTGCTTTGTGTGCACTCTCTGATGGATAGAACAATCCCACAGCTCAAAAAATACGTCCAAATTTTCACTCTGAAACATGCCTCATGTCTGAAAAACCAGCAGGGATTTACAAGTAATAAGGCAGCAAGCATGAAGAGAAGACAGGAATGGAAAAAAAAGTAAGTTTTTTTTTTTTTATTCCTGTCAGTCTTACTCACAGTTGAAATAAATAAAAAGTTGTTTTTTAAAAAAAAAAAAAAAAAAGAAAGTATGGAGCAAAAAAGAGAACAAATGATTAAAAAAAAAATGTAAGCATGGACATGGATAATCTCTGGTTAGCCAGGCGAATGCTGGATTTGTTTTCACAGCAATAATCAAGTGCAGTGTTTAAGATTTCAGGGGCTACGTGCCACATCGGGGTGTTTATGAATCCTGAAATGCCGCTGGAAAAACACTGGCTTACACACACACACACACACACACACACAAACTAAGAAAACCAATATTAGGTTTTTGTTCCAGGTAGTGCACCAAATCTGTCTTTTTTTTTTTTTTGTGGGTGAGGGGAAAAGGGGAGATAATGTCAGGAGGTAAAGATTCAGACTGTCTGGATGGCATCAGCAGAAGCAGGCGGATAATAACATCTCCAGTCACAGTATATCCATCACGCCACTGTTGACTCCCCAGGGCCTGTCTCATCAAAAAACAGGCAGGGGCCTCTCACCCGTCGCTTTTCAGCACTTCATGTGTGCTTGACCTCTTCCAAAAGATGCTAATGTGTGTACACTTGAACCCTGGCCACTCGAATATACTTAAGCCAGATGTAAAATTCTGCATTCAGAGTTCAGCTCTTTGTTTGCTGCAGAGATCTGCCCATGGATTCTTGGAAGAAATAAAATAGTGTAACACAAGATTAAAAGAAAGTACATATAGGTAAATGTGCCTATATACTGTATAAAGTGCTGAGCATCACTGTGTGTGTGTGTCTATTCTCCTTCCTCATCTCCAACCAGTAACAAGAGAGGAGAACAAAAAAATTCAAAGCAGGAGCTATCTGCAACAGATCTTTCATTAAAGCCTTTAAATGGGCCCAGTGAGTCAGCAGCCACCCTCGCCATTACCATTAGGTCAATACTAATATCCAGGTAAAACCTCCACATCCACCTCTACCACCTGATATTCATATACACAGCCTGGTCAATAATCTCATCATCTCCTTCATTACGAGGCCTCTATTAGACAAATGCCAATCAATGGCTCATACAGTGGCCTGAGCTTGATAGGGGTCAGAGGGGGCTGTGAACCCTTTGTACATAGGCAATGAATAAGGATATGAAGGCTGGGCTGAATTATAAAACAAAACCAGGGATAGGTTAATGCAACTGAGTTGTTATTAGTGCTGTTATTGTTGTTATTATTGACAGTTTCAGGAACAAATCTTGAGGCTCAAAAGACAAAGCTTTTCATGTTTAGAACTCAGCGTGTTTAGAGAGTCATAGCCCTCCTCAGTGTTAACAGCTAAAGTGGAAAGACCTTGGAAAGCTAAAAAGGTCAGCAAAGGAGTACATTTTTCAAATGAATAAAAGTGTTTTCATATCATCAGAGTGCATGTGCTATTAGGCGATGGAACATGCTGTACATACTGATATATGACAGGTGATCAACCATGCAGGAAAGCAGGCTCCATGTTTTATGGGTACAATTAAGTGAAGCAAAAAAAAAAAAAAAAAAAAAAACCACGACAGAGAATCTACTGAGTCTGCCAGAGCTCTGCCAAATGCTATTTTGAAGTGTGAGCACCTGTGCCAAGTGACCGACTCTTAAATCGATAATGACGCACACAATGTGGGACAAAAGACTAAGATAGCACTTTTAGAGTGGTTGCTTTTTTGGCTGTGGCCAGAAACATTTTACCCTTGCTGAAAAATGGATGCTCAGAATTCAATCGAACAAAAGCAGACACATCAAAGTTCACTCCAGAATGTGCTTTTTGTGGATGTTAAGGACCGATTTACAGCGTCATCCAGTTTAATTTTCACACTACGCAGTAATTACTCCGTGGATCTTTGCGCAACTACTCACAAAACATTTTACCACCAGAAGATACAAGTGTGCTTGAGTTGAACCTAAGTGCTGTAAGTCTATTCTCTGTTCTTTGAAAACCCAGAGCCTTTGATTAAGTAGATCCTGCACTTGGAGCTTGGTTGAATTATTTAAGCCTCGCCCAGGGTGCATTATGAAATTAGCTGCTGGGAGCTGGTGACCTACTCTGAAGCCCCTCAGTGTAAATCTACAAGAAGGAGCCCATCCCGCAGTTAACCCCACTGACACACCATAAAGACCCCATAAACAGACTGCTGGCTGAGCTGTTTTAGTCCAGTTAGACCACCGGCAAGATAGAAGGTCATATTTTTTCAAGTTGTGTAAGTTCAGGTGAACCATCACGCATGTGGAATAGTAACAAGTGCGTTGTTTCAGCAATTAGGAAAACTGCAAACTTTGTCCTCGTGGTTTCATCTCACAGCAGGTCTGTGGGAACTGTTTGCATTGGCTTGTACTGGAGTGTTAACTATGCTTGGTATCTGTCAATGTTCAACAGATATGTTGTCCACTGCTTAGCCCACTGTGCCACTGGCAGCATCCGCTTGGCACTAACCAACTCCGGCATGCACGCCGCCAAATGGGTGTACAGGGAGAAGAGTGACCTTGCTGGGGCAGCACTCCAGGTTCTACCTGTGTGTGTGTGTGTTTGTGTGTAGGTGCTATTGTTTGCTCTGCCAGGGCAGTTGTTCAGTAGCGGGCCTATGCAGCTGCTGCAGTGTGCTGTGACACTTTGATGAATCGATGGTCACTGTGCTGTACTCAGGACAGCAACCCCTCAGAGTGGAGGAAGGAGACAGGGAGAGACCAAAGGAGAAAGAGGGAGAGGCGGTGGCAACGAAGGCCGAGAGACACAGTGCTGACTGACTGACTGTATGGACGTATGTGAAAACAGATTTGGAGGACGTGATGTGAGGAATAATAGAAGCAAAGGTGAGATGAGGGACAAACTAGGGGGGAATAAAAAACAGCAGCAGAAAAGGGAGAGAGGGAGGAATGAAAGTGCGCTAGAAAGAACATGTCAGAAGGTCAAAGAGAGGAAGAGCAACAGCCAGTGGGAGTAAATGAGTTGGAAAGAGTAGGAAGACTACATAGGAGACAGAGAGATTTTTTAAACCTATTTTCTGCATCTTGTTGCCCTTCTGTACTGAGGTCACAGACAGCCAGTGTGACATTCATAGAAAGATAGAGCTAAATCTGCACTGTTAGCTAAACCTAGAGGTCTATTTGGAGGGATGCTTCAGCTGTGTGTGTGTGTGTGTGTGTGTGTGTGTGTGTGTGTGTGTATATTTTTAATGTGAGTGTGCACACGTCTGTGCACAGAGGTATCGGTTGTCTGCACATGTATAAGTGTAATCCCTATACCTCGGGTGAGTATAGTGTCACATATCTGCGTATAACTCCTCCGCTGAGATACAATTACACCGACTACAGTGACGCTCAATGGGAGGAAATTTCATCTTGGTGAAATTAATCCCAGCATCACATTCACATAATTCCATAAAGACACAAACAATAGTAGCAATACAGAACTGTAAATCTCCTATCTTTTTTTTTTTCCCTTTTCCATTATTCCACCCCTCCTCTGTCTCGTCTCCTCATCTACAATTCAAGTTTGTCTTTGGACAAAAGACACAAGTTGCAGAGACCATCCAGTTCTTGCAGTCAATAATAGAAATGCCTCACGTCTCATGCTGCGCATGATAAATACAGCTTTAGAGAATGAAACTTATCGTTTGAATTCAAAGAGAGGTCCTTTGGAATTACAACATGTCTTACCACAGCGCAGTGGATGAAAGACATTTAACATTAAGCTGCAGTTTGGAAGCGCTAAAAAACATATTGAAATAATAGATCAATGCAACAAAGGAAATTATTGTTACTACTGCAGCCACAAGATGTACGTATGTGTAATTTTCTCCTTCCTCTTTCTCCTCTCTGCACCATTTCTCCCTTCTCAACCCAACCAGTCGAGGTAGATGGCCGCCCAGTTCTGTCTGAGGTCTCTAACTGTTGGTTTCCTCTCTATAATATTGTAAGGTCTTGACCTCACTCTGTGAAGTGCCTTGAAATGATGTATGTTGTGATTTGGCGATACATAAATAACACTGAATTGATTTGAATGTATCCAAGGAAATCTCATTCACAAGAACAATGCAGTAAACCATTAAATTGAGATGGGGCCATAAGCTACCTTTTCCAAGTCTCCCCCATCATGTAGCTAAAACAGAGAGTTCAGCTCTTTGCTTATTCCCAAGAGGAACAATAAAGCCTTCATATATGTGGCCCATCAGGGGCTATATACATAGAAAATGAGCATCCAGTCGGAGCAAACATGGAATAATTTCAGACCAAATAAGTGAGTCCCTTAGGGTTTATTGAGTAACAAAGCTATCCACTATCACATATAACCTACCCCATGAGTAAACTTCAAACAACCAAGTGTTTTGTGTGTGTGTGTGTGTGTGTATGTGCCAGTAACTGCCTCCCTAGTGGGAAGCTAAACCCTTCCGCCCCATAGATCCTCTCAGCAACACTATTTGTCTCTTGACGTGTCAGTGCGTATGCGCACCTTGACCGCATCATATCCGAATTAACCTCTAGATGGCCGCCATTAAAATGGAAATGGGTGAGCTCAGCGATCCCGCTCGCCTCAATACATTAGGCTAATGTCCGGGCCAGGACGACACCGTCTGCCATTACAGACAAGCCAAATGCAGTGGAAGGCACTAGCGATAGGCTTGCTCCCACTTAGTCCCCCCACTTCCTCCCTTCCGCCCACAGGTTGTTTCCATGGGCTGAATGGTAAATGGTGTTTCCTTAAAAGGGCGGAAAAAATTGAGCTTGCATTTCCCTAATGGTGCACAGTCGAAGCTTGGAATGGCCTCCTGCTGCATGAATGTGTGAAGTAAAATATTTATCTCAAACCAACACATATGTGAATGCATTTGCCAGCAAACACTCTGAACTATAAATCAGGGAACACGTGTCTCTACCATGTTGACAGCGCCACTGCTTTCAATGTGGTGTTGTCCCAGTTGTGACATTCACATCTCTCTCGCTGGCATTTCTTTCAAGGATCTGTTGACGCCTATGGCAACACATTGTTAATACACACACATTTGCAAAAACACAAAAACACATTGTCCCGGCAACGCAACTGGAGGGTGATATGCGTGGCGTATGAACATAAACAACACCCACGTGCAAAGTTGTAGCCAAAGAAAATGGCTGTATGCTGAAACATGGGAAGGGGCGTGCATGCAGAAATGCACACTTGCATGAGTGCATGCACACATTCCTGCTTGTTATCAGGGCTGGCAAAAGAAGCACAATGAAGCATGTGTCCTCTCAGACGGAGAGGAAGAGAAGGGGGAAGGCAGGCAGTTCCTTCCAGCTGGGTCATATTTAACCAGTGGTATTATCATGCCAGGCAAATAGACCTGCAACCTAGCCACCCACACACTTACACACACCGTAAAACTACACAAACATTTCACCCAGTTCCAACATCACAGATGATTGATTGTGTGTTTCGTGTTGTTCTCCTCAACCCCTCTTATCAATTAATGCAAATAGCCCTAAGATATGTCAACAACACAGCTCCTCAGCAACCCACGCAACGGGGCTTCAAGCTGATCAATATAAAATAGTCAATTCAGAGTCAAAGGCAAGTTACGGTTGATGTTCTTCCTTTTTCAGAAAGACCCCTGTCTTTTCAGGGGAGTTTATTCACCACTGATCAAAATGGGTCTCCCACACACAACACAGTGAGGCGCAGGATGCCTGGAGAAATGTATATGAGTGTTTGTAAGTGTGTTTTCATGTTTGTGCATGTGCACGCATTTGTATTGATGAGTAAAAGATGGCTTTAAGAAAAGAGAGAGAGAGAGAGAAGAAGAGGAGAGAAGTGCAGTTCAAAGAGCCTCATTCACTGCTCCTGTCACAGAAGCTGTATGTTGTTCCTATGACAACGGGGAAACAGGAGAACACATATGAAGACAAATCCCTTTCTTCAATTATTTATTATTGCTTGAGTCTGCCTTGACACTTAGTCTCACACATGCTCACGCCGCCACACAGCCATGCACGTGGAGAACATTCAAACACACACTCATGAACACTTACAGTACATGCTTCATATAATTTCAGGTTTTTCTTGCAGTCGCCCAGCTACTTGTGGGAAAAAGCACAATTATGTGTGACACTAATGTGCGACACAGTGAAAGTCAATTATCACCTCATTTTCATTCTCCTCACATCTGACAGCTGGGCTCTTTGAGTTACATTAGACTTAACATATGCTGAGGGGCCGATCTCTGTTACACCCCGGCAATGTATTTGCCATTAAAACTACACTTTCTGGACTCTGACCGATCAACAGCATCAACGGGGGTGAGCTAAATACAACTATGGATGTGTTTAATAATATGATGATGATCGTCCTAGATAAGCCTGTTGATCTGCTGTTAATGAGTGGGCATCCATGAACATTTGATCCTCTCTGAGCAGTGTATATTAAACCCAAGAGGAAGCACTGATTCTAAGGTCAGGTCATGACCATCCTGGCAGGACTATTCTATCTATCACCGAGAGATGGATGAGCAGCAGACGATCAATCAGCCTCACTTCAACTCACTGTTGTACACATTAACCTTTCAGTTTGGATTCTAACTATCCTCCAGGAAGGCTGGAGTGTCAGCTGGAGACCACAGTCACAATTAATGGGCTGCATGCATCACTCTCATATGATTGCAGTTTATGTTAAAAAATAAATAAATTGTTACTGTTCCCCATAATGCTACATAGACAGTGCATTTCCACACTGCTGACCACATTGGATATGGAACTTTTGCACTGGCAATTTGTGTGTTAATTAAAGCCAATCTTGTTGTTTTCTAAAGCCATTTTTTACCTTGTGTGAAAAAAACCAACTCATTTTGGTAGTGTGTCAGATTAGCAACCAAGTCTATGATAATTAGTTAAGATAATACAGTTGATAACAACATTAACTCAGTTTTGATCAATCAACACCTGAGACATTTTGGCACACCACTGCATCTAATTTGCAAGGATGTTTGATAAAAGTTGAATATCATTAAATGTGATATTCAGTGATCTTTTTATTTAATTTAGCCTAAATATAAGAGAGGAGAGTCTTCTCACATAACTTTCCATGACTCTGTATTTCTTGCCTGATTGGCAGATAATTTTTGTCAGGCCCATTTCTTCAGTAAAGACGTCAGGAGACGCTTTTCTCTCATTTCCGCTCATTAGACATTGATATCCTCCATGGCAGCAGAACACGTAACATGAGACAGCAGACAACTCTTGTAACATTAGGTTAAACGGGTCTGGACATTGGACACTTTAAGGGTGATTAATTCTAGCAAACACACTTCCTACAAAGGAACCAGAAAAGCAACAACAACAACAAAAAACCCTGTTGTATCTCATATGTACAAACTACAAAGTAACAGCAAATGCTAGAAAATGTACAAGTGGTCCCACAAGACTGAACACAGTCTCCTGGCACTACTCTTTGACCACATTTAATTTGATAAGTCTGAACCTTTACCTAAGCTCCATATTCTTCAACAATCTTCGATTACTACTGACTCCTATATACCCGTGCCACAGAATGTTCATCCTAATAATCAGAAAGTTGAGCCCCAAAAGATATTGATTAAAGTCAATATATATATATATATATATATATACACACACACACACGCCCAACCCCACATGATGACTCTGCCTCTTTCCCAGAAAAAGACCACTGACAGATTGCCTATATGCTGAACTGAGAGCGATGCGGTACAGGAAGGGAAGAGAAAAAAGACAAGGACAAGGACAAGATTCCTCCTGCTCAGGATCTAATCTTCAATCTCTGGGATCACTGATATCTGTTAAGAACAGTGTAAATCAGGAAGCTAAAGAAACCCCTGCCTGAGCTTTGTGTCTACACAAGACAGACAGGGCATCAACACCTGCCTCTCAGTCTATAGGGATTTACAGTAGCTGGAGCAAATTCCTATGTCTGATAATGCCAGGAGGAGAATCTGAATCAAGATTGAGTCTTCTGTGTTATAGCTTTGCTGCCATACCTGGCTCAGAGAGATGTAAGCTATGGATTTTTTAAAAATTATAATTTATTTTCACCTCTGGTTATCCAGGGAAGATTGACATAGCACTTATGTTCTTTTCCTGACATATCTTGCCTGACAGCAACTGCACATCAGTCGCGCATATGCACATCTGGGAGCTGACTAGTTTAACCGAGCTGGGACTGGGAAATGTGAACAGGAAGTTCAATGAAAACACTTTTGCCTCAAGAATTATGAGGAATATATCATATCCTTGCGCGGGCAACTTGCCACAACCCTTCCATCCACCATCCAGCATCTTCAGATGAGCTGAAAATGCAGAAATGCTGATTGTAGATAGCTGCAGTTTAACAGAAGAGCTCGCAGGAGTACACTGTGAATGTGAAGCACAAGAGCAACGGTGCTAGATTTATATTCCCTGGATAAGGAAAGCAGCCAAAATATACATTTATTAATTCATTGCTGTGCTCAGGGACTCGCTGAGAGTCCCATTTGAAGGAAACAAGAGTATTTCTCATTTGTCTTCCACCACAATTCTTCTCTGCTTGTGTTAGATTTGAACTATTGACTTTACAACCAGAGCCCCGAGATATAAGCCTCGGTTCGAACGTGTATATGTTTAATTTAATTTTACTACTATAGCAATACCATCAAGCTCTAATAACGCAGTTAAGTATTTAATAGATGAAACAGCAAGAGGAGGCAATTGAACTTTATTGAAAATGAATTGGATGTTCCTCATCATCTCACTGAGTGCCACTTTAATCAAGAAATTCCACACACGTGCATCTAGCTGTAAGTTCATAAGGTCTCGTGATTCAGTTTGTTCTATGAGTATGTGCATGGGCCTTTGTGTGCTATTGGTAATGAATCTGTGCACACCGGTGAATGGCTGCATGAACATATTTAGGAATGAGTGTTTGGTGGCGGGGGGGGTTGCATGAATTAGTGAGTGCGTGTGCGTCACTGGTGTGGATGTGATCAGTGTGACGAAGCACTGTGACAGAGCTCTGGCCATCTGGAGACAGATGACAGTGTGAATCACCAGAGAGGAGGATGGAGGAGGAAAGGGGGGAGGTGGTGGGACGGATGGATGGAGGGAGGATAGAGGGAGAAGGTACAAGGGGAAGACAGAGACGGGAGCAGGGTGACACATCAGCGGGTGGGCGGGGAAATAAGGGTGCTCGCGAGGACGAGGCATTTGCATCTTCTGAAGGCTGCGTGCTGGCGCTGGCGTGCACGCGTTGCACACATCTCGTCTCTCAGTGGCCCTTTTTGAGCTTGCTAATGACCTGCTTGTCAACACTTTGGTCTAATCATCCTAGAGTGAATGGGGGTGGCAACTCGCAGACTCATCCAAACACACCCATACATGTGCCCACAAGCTTACTGACATGCTGCTAGATGTTGAAATAGGAGTCTGCTTGATGCCTGATAAGAAAATGAGCCCTCCAAATAGGTCATTTACTAAAGAGAGGAAAATCACCCAGCACTCCAAAGGCTCAGAAACATAGGGCCCAGATTATCTCTCAGTTGGCGTAAGCTTATCACCACTCTCCTCCAACAAGACGTCTCCCCTCTCTGCCTCTTACAACCCTCGGTCTATTCTTTCCTGCTGCTCTGCTGTTTTCTGCCTCCCTGTGCCACCTCTTTACGATCTCCATCTTCATCTTGACCAATGCTCTGTCTACCACGCCACAGCTCTCTCTCCTTCACACAAGTGGGAAAAGTAACATCATGGCGATGCACGCCAGCTTTGCATTGCAGACATTTCTCATCTGTTTCTCAGCTCCCATCCTGTCCTTTATTGCTCAATGGTGAATATAGAGAACAGATGGGAGATAGGAAGCAACAGAGGGTGCAGGTAGTGGAGGATTTGAGACTGAGAGTAGCAGGCAGACAGGTGGGAGAGAGGTGAGAAAAAAAAGGGGAAGTGAGGCGCCCATAAAGACAGAATCAAAACATACATGGGGAACATAGGATTTATGGAAATGTTTGTATGAAGGGATCATAATAGGATGATGTGACTTCCTGGAGGTCAATACAACATTTTTAACTATGTGAAGAACTATGTTCACAAGACCACTAAACCAACTCTAGCTTAGCTAGCACATATCTTTATTAAAGCGATAATACAATGCATCCGTGATGGTGATTTACAGAGTGGAGGCTGGAATTTACACGGATCTTCGAGTGAAGATCATCAGCAGTTCCCAGCAAAAATTAGGAATGTCACTAACATAGTCTATTACAGCCACACTATTTCCTAAAGCTGACACCTTCACATTGTTGGTTTTTGTCCAACCAACAGTCCAAACATCCAAAGATGAGACATGAGACACAGAAAATCAGCAAATCTTCCCCATTTGAAAAGCTGAAAACAATTGTTGGCATTTTTTGCTCAGTAAATTTTGTATTAAAAACCAACAGCAGAAACCTTCCTGATGTGATCTGGTAAAATAAGGGTCTGAGGTCTGTGTCTGATTGAGAGTACAAAGCCATGGAAACGCTGGAGAAATCCCAGTTTATGAAGCCAGCTAACCCTCCACTGAGCAGCAGCTGTAAGTGAGGCTGAGGGCCGGGGGACCTGTCCATGGTGCTGAAGAGGACTTCAGCTGAGCGGCAAATTCAGCCGCGGCTGTCGCTGTCCGGGTTGCTGAAAATGTCACCATATAGTGTTCCAGTCATTAGATTTCACTGTAATCCCTAATTCCATTCTTAGGTGCAGTGAAAGTGTTTCCAATTAAAATCGGATCAGTTTAAGGTTCATTGCCTTTTATCTGTGCCTGTGTTTTTTTTTTTATGTCTTTGATTTGTGAAATTTCAAAAATGGAAAAGGGGAAACGGAAAAGCATACACAAAGGCCCACACGCGCTGGCGCACTCTCTTACCCCCACACCCCCACCCCCCACCCCTCCAGACTTTTCTGAGCGCGCGCGTGCACACACACACACACACACACACACACACACACACACACACACACACACACACACACACACAATCCTTGTCTCTTTCTTCAAGAGCCTCATGACTGTGCGAATACAAGCAAATGTCATGAAGTGAAAAAGATAAAAAGGAAAGCGGGATCAAGCCCTCCAGTCCTCATAACATTACTGCAAGTTGCATCATGAGCGCGCCGCGGTGCCTTTAAATAAAGGACAGCGTGGCTGAGAGGAGAGGACGACGAAGCCTGATCTTGCGTGTAAATGGACATGCTGAGCGACTGTCTCATGCGCCGCTGACGAAGGATCGAAATGCCGGTCGAGCTGGAGCGGAGGGGAGCCGAAACACGCAGCAGATTGGAAAGACGCGTCATCTCCAATCTGCCTCCTCTTTCCCTTCCCTTCTCCTTCCTTTCTCCCCGGCCTTTACATTCTCTCCTCCGTGCGTTTAAATGAATACAGGTTGATTACCGCTTTATTGAGCTACGAGTCCACTGGGACAGCTGGTTTTGATCCCATGGAGACAGCGCACTGCTCTCCTCAGATCTCTCTCTCTGAAGCCTTTCGCACACCTCTACCTTTGTCTGTGTGGCCCTTGGGGACGATAATAAGGTTACAAGGGAGGCTGAAATTTGTTTAAAGCGACACTGGTTGACAAATGAAGACAGCATAAAAGCATACACGCATCCCATACATCTAATGATAATTATCAAACATAGGCTAGGAAGGAACAGTCTTATCAGTCGGCCAACGTGTAACATCACACATGTATCGGCCGTCGTTGGTCATTAATTGGCCAGATGCCTTGGTTTGATGAAGTGTGTGGGTAGAGAAATCTCACGAACCCCAGGTCTCCTCTTCCCTCTCCGCTCCGCCTCTCAGCATAGTGTGAGGCTCTGGTGCCGCTCAATGGGAGGATGGGGCAACTGCTGGTGGCTGCACCACAGAGGGGAAGCGCCAGACCACCTCAACGCCGGGGTGTGATATTCAAACATATTTATCGACACCGTTTAAAGTAAACGTTTGTTACAGGGGACTAGATAGATAGTCTAGCCTTCCCTGCTCTTCGTAAATATGTGCAATAAGTTGGAGTCGCTTTACTGGCTGCAAAAGTAGACTCAGACGGCAAGAGAGAGTGCAATAATAATAAAAAAAAGCTCCCTCAACGCAAATAAAACAAGCTGCCTCCCACGAATATAGCCTTAATGAGATTTACTCCACAGGGAAGTCACGAAAGATTTGTCAGTATCATTGGAACCGAGCTAAGTGTGTGATAGACTTCCATCTCACCACAAAACCACCTGGGTGGTTCACGACACGAGTTTGAGCAAAAGTGGGTGACAAAGTGTCAGTTACATGGAGGAGACATGAGGGAAAAAAGAGAAATGAATAATGCTCCAACTCAAACCTCACTCATACGGTGTGAGTTAATAAGGCCTACTGGTGCTGAATATGTGCCCGTTTCCCACTCACTCGTGGATGATCTGTTGTCCAACCAAAGGTATGAGTGGGCGAACACAGAGCCATGACTCACTGTCAAATTCATATTGTGGTCGTGGCAGTATTCTTGGCTTTTTGCTAAAAATAGTTCCCATTTAGCGGTGCGGAGCCAAGTCAGTGATAAAACGGTTGGCTTTCTTTGCCAAAGGACCTGCTCTGGATGGAAAAAAAAAAATAAATTAAATAAATAAAATAAAATAAAAAATCATTGCGGCTGTTCCACGAAAAGCTCGCCACATGCTTTTCATAAGGAATGCCCACGTCACAGAAAGAAGAATAAAGGTAAAATCATGGATCAGTAACTCCATGTCTTGAGTTACTGATCCATGAATCTGAAAGGATGAAACACATCGAAGACGTGAAAGTAAATTAACAGTAATGATAATCTGTTGAATGCCCAGCTCCGGTTGCAAGATTTGCATTTGCAATTCATCAAGGGCAGAAAACCCATAGTCAGTTAATTAGGCCTACCAACACCCCTAACCCCCTTTCCACGCACGCACGCACGCGCGCGCACACACACACAGGAAACAAACTACAGTCTACACGAAATGTTTTTCATAGATGTTTTACTTGAGAAAGTGGAGAATCTCTATCTTATCTTTATCTGAGGGGGAAACTCAGGAAGGACAACACACACACACTCACACGCACACACACACCCTTTTGGACTCTGAACAGCATAATAATCAGCCGCCTGCTTGACCACCTCTCCTGATTTCCTCATGCTGCACTAACGCTGTCTCTTCACCTGAGAAACCTCCTTATAGGCAGCCGCGTTCACACACGATGGCTATTTAAACATGCCCACAGCTCATTTAACCCACCCTGTGTTCCATCCAAATCGCCTAAAACAGTCCTTTAATGACACGCATCAACAGAGTGGAGGGTAGACAGAAGCTCAGTTACAATTCCTGAGGATCCGCTGTCACCAAAATAGCCACCTCTCCTCTATTAATAACTTTGGGTGCTGGAACAGCGACATCACAGCGAGGCTGAAATGCGTCTTTAGGATGAGTGTGTGTGTGTTGCTGATGCTGATTTGCATTCAGTCAAGAGAGATCGGGGAGGGTGGGCGGTAGAGTTGGGTATGCCTGCTGCATTTTGCGTGTCTTCAGCTGCACAGACGGGGACTTACCCTTTACTGAGGCGGCCAGTAGCCCCATATAGAAGAACAGCACCCGGCTCCAACGGTGCGCCTGCACTCCCGCCTTCATTAGAGCAAAAATCCGTATTCCGTCCCCTTTCCTGCAGGCGCATTCCGGTCTCCTCGCAAGTCCCGTTGCTCCGTCCCGATTTGAAGCGGCGGACATGGCAGGGCTTTATCTCTGGTCTGGCAGGCACGATAGTTCTCAGATGGTCAGAAATGGGAGATTCACTCGGTGTCGGCGCTGAGAAAAATCCCAATGCATGGAGGAGGCTCGGATCTCGCAGCTGGACTGAACCATGTCATGCGGGGACCGAGGGGTTCAGAGTCTCTGTCTGAGAAGATAGATTTCACACCTAAAGGAGGGGGAAAAGGAGGGAAAGGCAAACCAAAGGGGAGACGTGATTCAAGTGGTCACTGATCTACTCCGCACGCGTAAGAAATCACGAAAATCCCTCATCCGCTCCACATATGTAATTGATATTACCAGACGCACGTCAAAAAACAAAAAACAAAAAAACAACAACGAGGAGATCCCTCCTTCAGTTTGTCCCGCGGCACTTATCTGTCCTTCTCTTTAATGTATCTCCAGTTAATAACAGCATCTGTTATCCACGTTTTCACTCGTCATTAGACCGAGATTCAGATGAACGGACGGCGGATGATGGAGAGCCACAGAGGTTATCCGGATCCAAGCAAAAAAAAAAAAATCGCCTCGTCTTTATAAGTTCTCGACCAGCGTTGGAGGAGTGTAGCCAGTGATGGTATTGTGTAGAGAGAAATATGCAGTATGCATGTATTCCCAGTATGGCAGCGCTTGGCCACAGCGTCGTCTCGGGTCTGTGCGACGCCAAGATTCAGACTGCAGACCTGCTCCTTCTCTGCGCGTCTCTCTCTCTCTCTCCCTCTCTCTCTCTCTCACTCTCGCTTTCTCTCTTTCACCCTCCCTCTCTCTCCCACTCTCAGAGCCCTCTCTATTCATATCGTATGCCCACATTTTCAAAAGTATTTTGGGAAATATTAATTTTACTCCATTCACAAGTGATTAAGATAAACTCAGTAGGTGAGTTAAAAGGTAAATAACCGACTTTTAAAACTATAACAAACTGTAATTGATATATTAAATCAATAATAATAATAATAATAATGATAATAATAATATATGAAGCATTAGATCCACCTTGTTACAATTTGTTATGGTAAGATTTAGGGCCCCACAAAGCGGCTATTGTCTCCATCCATTAAGACCAATCATGGGATTGCCCGGCAGTTTAACATAGATGTCCACTTCCTGCTCACTAAATGTGAAATTGATGCTTAACAGGCTGGAACCCTCTCCAGTAAATTTGAATGTCATTTCCACTTTTGCATATGACCGGTATAATTAGTTTTCCGCAATGCGCCCTGCGTGGACACAGTCTGGATGATGAAATGCGCGTTGGCCTCCAACCCCGACATAGCCTATACGATGGAGATCATAAATAGTCTGAATTCCCGTCACATAAGATGAAACTTTGCCAACAGTGGGTCTCCTCTGCCACTTCCTGGTCAGGTTGTTCTGGGACATAATGTTGCATCTGTTTCCAGGACATTGGATTCAACTTTTCTACAGCCTCATTTGTGTTACTCAATGATTTATACACTGGGAAACTCATTCACTCATTCACTCTGCGGCGTTTAGGGAGAAATTCTGTCTCATTAAGATGGACTTGCATTGTTACAACAAACAGCTTCTGACATGAGCAAAACCGCAGCATGGAAGAACTGTGGAGATAAAGTCGGACTTAAAATGTTTTAGACTGTGAAACTGTCTAATCTGCAGATGAATTATCATTTTGGAATTCCAACCAGTTGCTATGACAGCCTGCCAAGATCACTGATTCTGTTTCCTTTCAAAAAAAAAAAAAAAAAAAAAGTGACCGCTGTAAGAGGACAGACAAGCCCCTGTGTGTGAACAACAGAGTGAAAAAATGATGCTACCAGACGATCTTTGGATGCGACAAACTCCAAAGCAGTTCGCGAGGGCGTTCACACCCTTTCCCCGCTACACCTGGGTCCATCCACACGTGCCCAGCGACAGCTTTGATCGTGTTTGCAAAAACATCTGGAGCAGAGCAAAGGAGGCCAACAGCGAGTGTGGCAGAGGTCAAAGTCCAACGGTGACACCGCGGAATGAAGTCGGCACTCCTTTGGACATCAAGCCGAGACACCGGTGAGCACGTTTGGGCACACACACACACACACACACACACACACACACACACACACACACACACACACACACACACACACACACACA
>JBBMJY010000005.1:14629263-14645741 GCA_037833715.1 Toxotes lorentzi
CACATATATGGGATTGTATGATTCAGTTATATTTGGTTATGTTTGAAATCCCTTCTGCTCCTTAACAGGTGCACGGCTGTAGCTGAAGGCTGCTCTGCTCTGCTCAATAAATGTGCATATGTGATACATACTGCTGGCACTCCTCCAGCACTTTGCAGTCAGTGCTGATATGACAGAATTTACTCTCTGATAGCATAGTCCTGTTGATTCAGTAGCACTTTGTTGATCTGGGGGGGCTGCTGCAAATTTTTTTGCAAAACAGAAAAAAGAAAACCACGGTTCTACTGAGCTTACCCTCTGCACACACACACACTTAACATGACACAGGGCAGACAAGACAGTGTACATGTGAAATGAGTATACCACTAATCCTTGCCCCCTTGCTGTGCATATTGCAGTTGCAGGTGCAGATGGCGTGGGTGTTAATGCCAGGTCCTGGGCTAGCGCTGCCAAAGCAGGCATGAAGCAAGCAGCTGCCCCTCAGGAGAAAGCCAGACCTTGTACCTTTCAGCAGAGAGTTGCCATTAACAGAGCCAAAGGTAAGTTTATACCTTGGCATCTTATCCGGTGGTAGGAGTTGTGTGTTCAGGGGGTTGGGTATTATGTTTCATGGTGGGCCACATGAAGAATTCATCATGATGATCACTGGTTGAGCACATTTATTTCTGCAGTGCTTACTAAGCTGAAGGCTCCAGCATGTCTCCTTGCCCTTTATGCACTGTGCTTTAAAGGTTGTGTGTGTAGCATTTTTAAACATCCATAAATCATTGTCAAAGTAATTGTGATATTTTAGTATGTTTACCAGATGCAAACGAGGATGCAGTTGAGGTGATGCTTGGTCTGTCTCACGCCAGCGGTATTGTTACTGTTTGTGACATCAATTAATCTGTGCCTTTTATCAGACTCAAAACTGAACACTGACCATTGACAGGCTTCTGGCACAGCCTCAGGTGGTCTGAAATTGGTTTAAATAATAAAGTGACATTTTAAGAATACATGCAAGTGAACAAGCCACTTTTAAAGCAGACATTTCCAATAGAAAGGTATGTGTCGTCATGTATCGTCACATCATATTTTTCATATATCAACCCTCCCTTTTCTGCTTGGAAAATGTTCAAATGTTGCTCTCAAACTTTGTCAATCATCAAATCTGGCTTGACATTCCAGAGACTGTAAATGTGTAGTCAAGTCTGTCAAATTATGTCTTCAGATTTGCCAGATCAAATTTGCATGTCTGAGTATACCAACACCCAAATTTAACGATCAAGTCGGTTGCCTCTCTGGAGAAGTTGCTTCTCTGATATTGTATGTTTGTAGTAATAATCTAAACTGGGACCGCGCCACTCAAGGTGTTCTCTGTGCGAAGTCTGACTCGTGGCTCGTGTGTCTGAACGTGTTGCGGTAGAAGACGCTAACAAGGTGTTTAGAAGTTGCAGTGAGTGAAAATCTGAACACTACTGTATTATCAAAGTAACAGTCCCATTAAAAGTCTACAATGCAACATAAATCTTAAAAAAACAACAACTAGTGAATGCTGCAAAAACTGCATCAAGAAAGCAGCTACACTGTTAATGCTTCCAACATTATTTCACAAATTTTATTTCTTATTTGTCTTTAATCCTTTTTCTTCTTTTGTCCTTTCACAGCCATGTATTCTGTCACTCAGGACTTTGCCAACAGAGGGACTCCTTCCCATCAGGTGGCTAATCCGTTGATGACTGGTTTGCATCGTGGTCCTCAAATCCGCCACCCAAACCGCTTTGTTAGACCTGGCTACCGTCCCAGCCATCAGGTGAATATATTACTGAGATTTAAACTGATTATCTGTAAACCTATGTGTGCAGGACCATGCTGCTATTTTCCACGATTTTCCATGTGAAATTGCATCTTCACTTCTTGCTCATACTATATAATCTACTGCTGAATAGCTACAACTGTTTCATATATCTGATTATCTTATTATTTTAATGGCTTACTGATTATATGCATTTTAAAAAATACTCCAGAGTTCAGATCTTAAAACAGAAATTAAGGGTGGGATTTGCTTTGAAGTAGATACAACTTTTCAGTGACCCACAGGCACCACAGCACCACTTATCCTGTATCATTGCTTGGTTAAACACCATTCACAGCTGATCAGAGGCTCACTCGATTATCTGTTAAACCCAGCTCTCAGTCCAACACTGTTGATGCTGCACAGCTCTCCCTCTCAGTGTCTCACTGAACCATAAAAATACCACAGCAAAAGGCTTTCTCACTTTTGTGGTGTTAAAATATATATATATATATATAAAAAAAAACAGTGTTTTCTAAATCAGCTAGCAAACTCGAGTGTGTTCAAAATATATTTGCCAAGCCCATTTCTAGTCTTTTCCATGTAGATTGCTTGCTTGGTAGTAATTAGTACTGCTGTGCATTTATTTTCTAATTTGTTGATGATGATGTGAATAACACACGCATCGCAGAAACTAGTGGTTAGATTGGAATGAAAATATGTGTGTTCATGCACTCGCCCATTGGTTCAGGTGACCCTGAGACCTGTCCTGAATCATCTGGCTAAACTGTGTTTTTGTGTGTGTGTGTGTGTGTGTGTGTGTGTGTGTGTGTGTGTGTGTGTGTGTGTGTGTGTGTGTGTGTGTGTGTGAAATATCTGTGAAAATAGCATCTCTTTGGTGGTCAGTGTCACGCAACAAAAGGTCTATGATTGAACAGTGTGATCCATTGCCAATTATATGACTGTAAAGGTACCAAGCTGCTAATGATGTGTGTATTGTCAAAATCAAAGCTGACATAACAATTCCTCTTGTCCTCCAGCTGAGGTGTTCGGTACTTGTAGAAACTGGGTTCAGTAATCTCAATAAGTAGACATTAGTTTATTAGTTTTCTTGTCCAGAGTTTGGTGAGATGGTTGCTACCACTCTCTTGTCTGTATGCTAAATATGTAGCCGAAAGAAACAGCTATCCCAGCTTGTTATAAAGTAAAAAAAAAAAAAAAAAAGAGAGAAAAAGAAATCTGCCTGCCAGCACCTCTAAAACTCCGGCCAAGAAATGGTTCCAACATGTAACTCCCTGTAGAACCACAAGTTCACATTTTTATATTTCTGTTTTGGTAGCCAGATTTTTTTTTTGTTTTTTTTTTACCTTTGGTCAGAGTCTAACAAGTTGTTTCCCCCTCTTTCCAGTCTTTACGTTAAGCTAAACTATCCGACCACTAGCTATAAATACATGTTGAGCATACAAACATAAGAGACCTTCTCATCTAACTACTCCAGCAAGAAAGCAAATAAACATTTTTCCCAAAGGCCAAAGCATTCTTTCAAGCACTATCTTATGGGGTCTATTCCTAAACATCCAAAAACCTTGAGCATGAGTTTCCTTGAAGAACAGACAACTGGTAGCTGAAAGAAAAGAAGCAAGACTTTCATTGGCAGTTTGGAAGAGGACGTGGAGTACTCTGAAACTATTCATCACCACTCTGGTTTCCCAAAATCTGTGAACAGAAAGCAAATATGCGACTTTAAACTTTATTTTGGCTTTATTTTATTTTGTCTTGATGCATCTGGGACTTTGCAGTGAACGGTAACCAGAAAGGCTGTGTAAAAACAGAACACCATATTTTTACACCTCCATCTCCTCCACTTTCTCAATCTCTCCTCGCTTTGCCCTTTCCATCTATGACCTATTTAAATTTGGGTTGCACTTTATTTTACCATGTGCGGTGGTGACAGTGACAGCAAGGCTTAGTGCTCTCTGAGGTTTGCCCCTTTGGCCTCAGCACTTCCAATCCAACAGGATAATTACTGAAGCTCCAATGCACATTCCCCCTGGGTGGAAGTGGCAATGGTGGGTGGGGTGGGGGGTCTCTTGGTGTCAGCTGAGAAATGATATGCATGGAGGCAAGCCTGAGAGAGAGAGGGAGGGAGTAAGACATAGAGAGACTGTAAAATGTGTGATGGTGATGGAGAGAGACATTATAAAAGATTTATTTTTGGCAGCAAAACAGCTGATGCAGAGATGCAAGTAAATGTTTATGGAGAGTGTGAAAAAGTTATGGGAACTATTTCAGACACTGACACATTTTAAAATCTGTCTCTCTGTCTTTGTTTTTCGCTCTCTCTCTCTCTCTCTCTGACACACACACACGCACACACGCACGCACGCACGCACGCACGCACGCACGCACGCACGCACACACACACACTCTACCTGTTCTTGTTCGCCCACTGACCAGAACCTAAATAGTCTGCTATTAAAGTTTTACAGGAAAGAGAGAAAGGGTAACATATGAAAAAAAAAATCAGATATGTAGAGTCCAAAGAGCTTTTTATCAAGCAGGTGAGCTGTGAATGGGTGATAGTAACTATAAGGGTTTCTTTTTGAAAATGCCAAGGCCACTCAGGTAGAACCAAGGTCCCATACATATGCCTGCATTCTGAATTCAGAGTGTTTTATTCTCCCTGCCTTTCATTCAGCCACCCAAACAATTGTTTAGCATTGATTTAAACCTCTTCTGTCCCAGTAATCAAATCCAAGATATTAGATACTGCGTCTAAGAGAGAGCAATTAAGTGAAGCTACTTTTTACTGTGTCAGGGAGTTGGCATTTCTTGGCTGGCAGTTGGGTGCTAAGGCATCCAAACTAAAAAACAGAGCAACAAACTGACAATTAAAAATGTTCTACTCTTGGCAGAGGGAGAAAAAGAAGTGAGTGGCCAAATCGTTGGGTTTAGCAGCCTGATCGATGGGCTGTTGCAAGTGTGGGATTGTCAGACACGAGGCACGTTTGGAGGGATGCGAGAGAAGGAGTGGTTGGCGGGAATGAGGCTTGTGCGTTTGAGCCCGTGTGCCCTTCAGCTTGAGCAAGTGTGTAAGAGGCAGAGACATAGGATAAAGTTTTCCCTCTTGCGTTCTTCTCTCTTCTTGCAGCTAATAAGCCTGTCTGCGAGCTGTTGCTAGGCTACACAGGTCTGTTGTTATTCTCTGGCAGGTGGCCTTTTCTGTCTTCAAGCCCGTGTGTGTGTGTGTGTGTGCGTGAATTCATCTGTGTATATTCAATATCAGTGTGTGACTGAGCAAAACAGAGAAAGATAGAAAGAGACGGATCTATAAATATGATCAGAGCTTCACACCGAAGATCCTTGAATTACATAACTTCTTCACTACATTGTCTGGCATTTGTACTTTAGGCCACTTAACAGGTCCTTGTTCTTTGGTTATGTGTGTGTGGTGGCATAATTGACTTGTTCCTGCAGGAGATGCATCTGAGCACGTGCCACTTTGAATCTTCCTATAGCAACATGTCTGCGGATTCTGCTTATGTGAACTCATTTGGCTGAGGCAATCTTTAAAGTAAAGAGGCTGAAAAATCTTGTAACTAGGCAACAAAATAAGGTTCTATGTGTCGTGATATGTGCTCCAAAGGAAAATGCTTCAAAGCCCCAAAAGAGTATGGGACGACTGTCCCTCCGTTGACTGTTTTTGTGGGGGTGGAAAGGGAGCTAGCAGAAAACAAGCCTAATAGTCTCTTAGAGATCTCCATAGATTGGTTTTGAGGTGGGCATGTGAGATACAAACATGGTTATGGGTCTAATCAATGTGTTTGTTCAGAATTAGGAAATCTGCTCTCTGCTCCAGCCCCCATGTTAACTCTTTAGTCCCCGGGAGAGGATTCCCGAGACCTTGCTCAGCTTCACATACGGTATTCATGAAGGAGAAAACAAACTGATGCAACAGTTAGCGACACAATAAATACAATTTTTTTTTACTGCACCACGGCTCAAAATAACCAGAATACTTGTTGGGATTTGATAGAGTTGTTGAGCATTACTAATGACTCAAAGATTACTTGCCAAGCGATTTTGGTTTTTGGCTTTCAGAGCTTACTCTCCAGGCCGCACTCTGTTTTGGATCCCCCCCCCGCCCACGTACTGGCATTTTCAAATGCTCCAAGATGGAGGATGGTGCTATGAGTGAGCGCCTGGCATCACAAGACATTTTACTCTCCAGCTAAAATGCAAATGCAAAAGCAGCATTATCATTATTATTACAGCATTGCTTTGCATTGTGATAAATTACCTCTTCACTGCAATTGTCAACTGGATCTCTGCTCTAATTAGCTAATTTGCTCATCCCTGCTGTGGAAAAGCGACGTAATGATTAATGTGATTTAGAGCCTATCAAAATATATAATAAACCTTTATTAATGGCAATTATTATTTAATAAGTATGATTAAACTTTACACTTATTTTCTTATTATAATGGTGTGTTGATACAGGTCTGTAAAGGCGGTAAGCCATTCATTACTGTGCTGCTGTGCTGCCTTAGGTTTATAAAATTGTTGTCAAGACAGCAGAAAGCTGTGTTGTTTTGGCAAAAACAATGGCAAACTGCATTAAACAGTGTAATGAGTTTGGAGGAAATTATGTCTCCAGCCACTCAAACCACTAATTTATGTGTTTAGGTGTTATTTTTTTTAAATATAAAAAGTCCTGGCAATCCTAACTACAGAAGTATGGATTTGACTGGTACCGTTTGCTTATGGTATACAAATAACCAGAACTAATGGTATGGTATATAAACCACATCATTAGTTCTGCTTTACTGTGACTGGTTGTGTGTAGAAAAGGTAACGGTTCCTCTTGGTTTTTATAATAGTGCTTCCAATATCTGACATGGCTCATGGGTTACATTTAATGGTGCCTCTGAGATCTAATGATCCAAGTATATACTGGCATTACTTCTCTGCACTCAACGGTAATATAAATGTTTATTTCTGCTAATTGTAGAATTTTAGTTTTTATGTCATTTTGGCATCTTTTAAATTATTCTCAGGGCATATGTTTCTGTTTGTACAAAATAGCCAAACTTAGAAATGAGAATATTTTAGATAAAGGGTTTAACAATATAAATGCTTGTTACTAAACTGAAATTTTAATTCTTCACAGTTTTTGTATAAAGAAATAGACTAGAAATATAACTATAATTATACTGCCACTGTTTGGCCATTTCCCTTGGCATTAGCTGACTGACAGCTGAGGGTTGGTGTTCCTAGTAGACGCACTGATAGGCTATGTGACTGGAAAATACTGGGAGGACCTATTGTGTTGTTAATTATGCATTTTAATCAGCAAGCGGAAACTAGCAGGCTACCAGGCTTCCACTTAGCAATTCGCAGTAGATTTTACTTTTCATTCATATTATTTCAACACTTGCTGAGTTGTTGTCAAGCTTCTGCTACAACTCTGTTCTGTTGTTCACACACTACACAAAAGAGCAGTGTCTAACTTCTATGATGGCTGGTGAAGGAAAATTATCAAACCTCTGAGCTCAGATCGCTTTGTGATTCAGTCACAACATGGAGTAACGTAGGGGCTGCTCAAATCACACATGGGACTATCTGATCTCACTAACTATTTTCAGTGCCTGCCCACACAGAATTTTGCACCAGTCAGCAGTAGAGATGTTAGGTTTCATCCATATTTAGCACAAATTTTAACCAGATTTTGAGAAAATCATGCAGAGAAAAACTAGTTAAAGGACCAGTGTGTAGGATTTAGTGGCACCTAGCAGTGGGGTTGCAGATTACAACCATCTGTGTACCCCTCCCCTCACACTTCCCTTTCAAAGAATTAACCTACAGTGGATTCCCTGTAAAGGTCCTTTCCAGTGGTTTGGTTTGTCCGTTCTGGGCTACTGTAGAAAAACTCCCTATGTATATATGAAAGGCTCATTCTAAACTAATGAAAACACAACAGTTCTCAATTTCAGGTAATTACATGCTAATGAAAACAAAATATTATTATAATGCAAATACTAGAAGTTGGTTCACTGAGATAAGCAGCTGGTCGTGCTAATTTTGCAGTGGTGCTAATTTTGCATGCCATTAACCCATCGCTGAAGGAGAGGGTGCTTTAAGATAATGGAATTAAAAGAGCTCCAGTCAAACTGTAAACTGTGAAAAAACAATGTAGACGAATGATGGAAATACAGTATCCTTGTCTCATGTATTAATTTGAATGTTACAGTCCTCTCATTGCTCTACAAAGACTCTGTGCAGTGGTTGATTAAGCTACATGCTTCATGTACATTATGATTTATTCGCTAGGTCAGTTTGTTGTATTTTGCTTTTATCTGTACTCCAACTTTTCCACCTCTGCCAAGCGTAAAAACCTTTTTGCATGTGTGCAAATTGCAAATACACACAAAAACAGGTGGATGGACTCCCACATATTGTTGGTCAGAACCAAACATTTACACCAGCGAGAACACTAGAGAACACTAATGTCAGAGGAGCTATCTCTGCAGAAACAAACAAACAAACATACAGAAAACGCTTCTTTTTGGTAATTACAGTATTGACCAAATAAGCACACAAGTAAAATTAAACATAAAGGATATAGATACTAATTTATAAGCAAATATATGTGTGTGTGTATGTGTGTGTGTGTGTGAGTGTATTGAATTCAGTTTTAACATTGTTCCACAGGAGATACAACACCTTTTAATAACAGTTCAGCACCAAATCAGTAAACCACACTGTCATGACAACTTTATAGGACTTTTCAGCACCATTGGCATTTCTGTGATATTGCAGCGTAGGTGTTTTGTTACCTTTCTTTATGGAAACTCTCCAAAGCAATTTGTCCAGATTGTTTTCCTGAAAATATTGCTGCATTTTTTTACTTCAGTTCCATTGTATTTTTGAAATATTACACACAGACAGTTCACTGAACTCCTCTCTTTACTTATTCATTTAGTTTGCCAAGGCAAGGCTGCCCAACTTGGTGAGACTGTTTATGTGTGAAGAAATACCACAGACCTACTGCTCATTGACACTTTCTTGGCTTTCAAACTAGTTAAACATTGATTCCTTTTTTCACATCCTCAGGCATATTCTTAATCTGTCTTTTTTCTCCACCTTTCTCTCTCTCACTCCATCGTTCAATCACTTGTTTAATCTCCTCTCTTCCTCCAGCATTCTGGGGCCCAGGCGCATCGAGCCAACTGTCCTCCAGGATTCAGATGTCCCCGTTTTCCTTTCCAACAGGTGAGGCTGCTAACAATCTCATTTTCTCCCGTCCCCGAAGTTTGGAGCCAGTTCTAATCTACGCTCCTGAATTTACGTCCAACTGTAATTTTCGTGGGAGTCTGTGTATGCACGCCGCAGCTGCGACTCAGCTCTCCACCGATTCTTATTTTATTTCATGAAACTGTCATCTTGTATTACATATAAAACTGGTGCCGTTGTGCAATAAATCTTCCTCAGTAGAGATTTAACAGTTTTCTGTGAGAATGAGGCTAAATATAAGTCACATTAGATTGGAATGTGCTGCACGTATGAGAATCAGAAGTGAGAGTATGTTTTTTTTTTTTCTGTGTATGTATGTGTATGAGCATAAGTGTGCATTTGTGTGTAAAAACTTGCCTCATGCTATGTAATTGAATATAGGAAAAAAAGGGTTTTATTTGTCCGGGTGTCACTCCTGATGGATGCCCCTCATAAGACAAGCACAATCAGGGATCATTCCTCAGCTTTCCTCCCACTCCTTACCCTTCCTCTCCATCATATTTTATTCCCTTAGCCCAACACTCCCCCCCCACCCCACCCCCCTTCCTCTTTGTTGGCACTGGTAACTAGGGGTGTCACAGTGAATTTCATGCTGCCACATGTTTTATCTGTTCTGTCCTAATTGAGAAGGAGACAGGCTGTCTTTAATAATAAGTCCTATGACCATCACGAGGCGACGTAAAATGCCAGCGCTTTCAAACAGACGGCTTTTGCTGTGCTCTGCCATCATATATACATAAATTTCCACTTTTAAGACAATACATTCTGCATGGGGTGGATGACTAAAGAGGTTTTTTGAGACCACATTATTGTTTCATCATTTTTTCAGTGGTTTGGATACAGTTGGTACAGGTTTCCTTCGTACTTTGCGTGTCACAATTTGGATGTAAGTAAGTCTGGGTGCTGCCACAAGCTCTACAAATGTCTCAGACTGTGTGCACAGCTTAACACACTGTTAAAATTACAGAACGGAGGTTATGCTTTCTGGTCAAAATAAGATGAGTATGAGCAGACAGATAATAAAAGAAATGGCCATGCAAACATCTCCTAATGACATCCATGCAAGTTTGCTCACGTGCTGCACATGTTCCCGATTTCATGCTGTTGTATTGCAGCAAGAATGGCTTCTCAAAATATGAGGAAAAAAAATCACACCATTAAAAATATCTACGTCTGTCTAAGAGTAGAAGTTAAATTCTAATCTCTGAGTATCTGAGATGTGTTTGCTCAATGTGGATGTGAAAAGCATGAACCATGTGGTGAGCCACTAAATATATAAAATTGAAAATGAACAAAACTAAAAGCTAAATAGTCAAGGTCCGCCCACGCAAATTGCATTTACATTTCTGGTAAATGTAATTTTTGCTGTGCTTATAGGAACTACCAACATTAGCTATGTTTCATCCAAATTTTATACAAATTTCAAGAACATTTGCTAAAGTTCTGTTTCTTTTTTCCATTTAGGTGACATAACAATTGCATTCTAGCTGTGTGCTTATTATTTCATCTGAATAGTGAAAGAAAAGAAACAACACTAAGAAAAAAAAATAGCATTCATAGTGTTGAATGATATCCAGGGCAAAAAGCATCATCATGCCCGCAGCTAAGTAGGTAGGTGGCTGTGATCACAAACTAAGGTGCTTATCACACATCTATACCTTGCAATATCTATAAATGTAACACTTTTTGCTCTCTTGTTAGTTGTGACAGAGGAGGTGAAAAATACATCCTGTGTGATCACAGCCATCACCGACTGTTACTCGTACTGTCAAACTGTCAGCTTATCAACCAGCATCAGGACAGAGATGACACTCATTTTGTCGTCTTAACTCTGTCATGTAAAATAAATGTATTTGTATTAATGTGTCCAAGTACAATTATCGATTGCATATCTTTCAATCAGTTTATTTTCTGCTGAGCACAGTGTGAATGTGAGCGTATCTGAGTGCAGCCTCCACCTTCACAGCCACTGCATGCTGATTGTTCTCCAAATTATGAATCTATCCTAAAAAAAAGTGACATAGTATTCATTTATATTCATAAATTGTAATTACTGTGAGTTAAAAGCTGATCCATAGTGGGTTAGCACTGAGTGTTGTCTGTGTGTGCAGCTGTGTCTGCATGTGTCTGCTTGTGATGCATCATGCATTTGATAGGTGGGTATAAAAGTTAGAAAGAACTCTAACACTGGCCTCATTCACCTTGTGTGGTGAACAGCAGTTGCCGGAGGGGCCCATTTCTCAGTTAGCTTCAAACAGATAGTCTAATAGCTGCTCAAAGGACACAAGCGCCTCACTCTGTCTTCTTTTTTTCTTTTTTTCTCTCCTCTCTTTTTAGTGAGGCCAAAATATGCCTTGTTGTGGTGAAATGAGTAAAGATTTGACTGAGTCGATGAAACCCATAATTAATATTTAACAACTCTCTTTAAACTTACATGGCACCATAGCCTAGTCAAACCAGAAGAGACGGAGAGGAATAACAGAGAAGTAAATGAGTGGAAGAAAGGGAAAAGATAAAGAGCTGATCCCAATTTCCTGGCTGCAAAATGGAGTTAGACGTGTGGCTTCTAAAATACTCATCTACACTTGAAATTATGAAAATAGATGTTGATTTTCCAGAAATAAAGCCTATTTGGGGTTACATGGGTGCTCTGTACATCACAAGGTCCCTTGATGTCACCACTAAGCAGGAGAGAGGGTGACAGTTTCCCTCCTCATGTCGTGACATACTAAATGAGTAAACATGCACCCTGTGGTGCACAGAGGTGCAGCGAGCACAGCGAAGCTCAGCGCGTAGCTCGCAGTAATGTGGTACGCCTCCACCCACCTCTTCACACAAAAGACAGAGGGGAGGAGATGAAGGCACAGGAAGAGAGCGTGATGAGGTAGTTGAGGAAAAAAATTAAGTGGAGGAGAGGAGGAAGAGAAGAGGGTGGGATGCTTAATAGATTATTCCAAAACATTCCCTGTGTTTATCCGATGCTCTGATTTAGATATTAAGCAGAGTGGTGCTGCAGTCTCTGCATGTTCAAGAGTTGTTTCAATCACCAGAGATTGTATTATCAACCTTTTCATTTGCTTCATTTCTTCTTTTGTCTCATGTTCTTCATTGATTATCAGATGGAATCTCAAGGCCCTCACCCTAACACAAGGGTATTCAACTAAAATTTTAAGAGGTCCAGTGAGAGAAAATTTCCTCAAGCGAAGGTTCAGAACATCGTAATGTCAATTCGTCTCTCTCTGTCTTCTCTTCCTGTCTCCCGCTCATTCGTCTCTCCATTGTCTCTCCCTGTCTCCCACTCACTCTTCTCTCTGTCTTCTCTTCCTGTCTCCGGCTCACTTCTCTATAAATGTCATCTCCCTGTATTGCTAACTTCCCTTTCCACCTGTCACTCACCTCTCATCTCTCTCGTCTCTGTATTCAGGCCGCGCTTTTGTTTGCACAAATTTGATTGGACGAGCAGCGTCACGTGGGATGGCTTAACTCGCATGCAATTGCTCTCTAAGGTCCGCTAAACAGTTACTGTAAAAACTTGAAAAGCTGTGCTGGTTAAAATATTAGCGCCCCGTCATAATGTAAAATCCATCAATAATTTATTGATTGTAGGTCTGGGTCCGCATAGGACTGCGTCTGGGTCCGGACCCGGACCGCGGTCCGCCTGTTAGTGACCTCTGCCCTAACAGCTTGAATGCCATTCATGCCTGTTGGTCTTATCTCACCACATGTGCCTGTTTAGGCCAGTTCTAAAAATGTGAAGATGCCAGATTTTTATACCACAGCAAACCACTACAAAAACATATGTGAGGCCTGTTTCTTTGTGAATTTGGCGACATTTTTGTGCTAAGCACTAATATTTTCCCACCTCCCAAAGATCTCCTGTGTGCTCAGGGGCAGCTACAAATCGCATATTTTGCCATTTGATATAGAGTGCTTGTTGGGCTAGTACCAAATCAACTTTGTTGACGAGAATAGAAGCCTTACTGATGCCCACACTAAAGCTGTATTTAGAGTTGTGTTACAAGTGTGTAGTTGCCTTAGTTATTCATGTCTTCTTTAAAATTTAATTAAACATCAGTGCTACAGGGGTTAAACACACGGGGGCTGCCATAACTATGATTGAAGAAATGTGACTGGTCAGTTAGGGCTGCTTGTACTTTCTGCCAGTAATGGTCTGTGACAGTGACAACAACATGAAGGAAATCTGGGGAAAGTAACTGTCTCCTTTTCAGACACACATTTTTCTGCTCACCATTCAACCCCTGCTCTTTATCACAGTGAATGAAGCAAAGTGAAAACAGCAGCTGCACACAACAGTCTCCGATGTTCTCCGATAATCTCAAAATTTTGTTTAAATGAGAATTCTGTCTGCAGTAATGCATTCAGGTTACATTTAAAATCCATGAAAATGAAACTAAAAATGAGCAGTTATTCTTTCACTAATTACTTCAAACTGCGAATCATCTGGCGAAACACACATACAGGTGAATAACAACACATGTAGTGTGTGACTGGCACAAACAACATGCTATCGCAGACAGAAATTGCGGGCCTTCACACTTCTGCAACACAACACCTGACTGTGTGTGGAGGCATATATAATTGCTCTGGAAAGCCTTTGACTTCCCCTGTCAGCACCACAACATGTTCAGATTTATGCGCGCAAAAAAACCTATGTAAGCTATTTGAGTGTAAAAAAACAACAACGTAGGCGTAGTTTGGACTGAAAATGGAGAGGAAGGGGTGCATTTTCAAATTTAGCTACTTTGGTTGATTGATGCTGATGAAAACTTTTTCAGAAAGGCACATCATGTCCTCTGCACCAGATGAGCTTTACAACAGAAAACGTAAAAAGGCTAACATTATCTTACACATAAACTGGATATAGGTGTACAACTTCAAGCACACAGATCAGTCATCAAAAAGAAAGCAAAAGCACTTCGTTTGGAAGTGCTTTTGTTGGATTAGTACTTATAGATGAAGATAAATAGGCTGGTAGGCAAATGTCCAACTGATTGTGTTTTCATAAAGGTTAATTTTGTAGCAACATTATTTGCAGCAGGAGGATGTTTCATGAAAAAGGATCCCTACGAATCAATTCTGTTTTCTATCATCAAGTGAAGCTCTTTACAGTTGCATCAAAGGCGGGGAACAAAAGAAGTCTTTGAAATGAAACAGCGCAACCTTTTTCAATCCCTCTTAAATTCCGCAATGCTTTTCATCAACGGCCTCTTTGTGCCACTCTATTTTCTCCGAATTTCAAATGCCATTTTCTCTCTGCCTCCTTTTGTGTGCCTCCAGCGAGCACGTGGGATTGAGGCTGATGGCAGCAGGCGTTGATAACCGGAACTCCACAACAAACGGTGAGGGCGACTGAAGGTGTCAAACTGTCGCAACCTGATCTGTGTCAGCCACAAGGCAGGGTGAGAGGTGAACACTGCAGCATTTTGTGGTTCAGCAGTGCCATTTTGGGAACACAAGGGGAAGAAAGAAAATGAAAAGAGGGACAGAGTTTTTTTTTTTTTGTTTTTTTTTTTATAGCCATTAGACCCATTCTTTTCTGTCTCAATGTCTTCATGCTCTTTTCTCTTCCTGCCACCTTTTCTCTGGGCTGCTCACCTCGTGTGGCCTACCTTTTTATCTCTCTCACACCTTTCCCACACTTTCCTCCTCCTGTCCTTTACCTCAGCACCATGTGCACGTTTGTGTCTGTCCATCTGTACGTAGTGTATTTTGGGCCTCAAATAACTTGCAGAATGCATCACTGAAAGATGACATGCGTGTCAAATATTATTCCAACGTTCTGCATTTAAGCTTGATGTTAAAGATTTGTACATTGAGGGCTTGGTTTAGATCACTGAACCCAACATGCCATAACCATTTGTTATTTAACACCCTTAACCAAAAGCAGATATTCTGATATTTATTTATGTTTTCATAGGGTTAAATTAAATTGCCAGTGTGATGCTTTGCTCAAGTTTTTATTTGTGCTACAACCACTTGGAGTAGCAGAAGCTTCACATTCCAACTGCTTATCCATTACTTTTAGCTAACTATTTCAACTGTTTACTCTTTTTTCTTAGCTATATAAACTCTTTATCCTTTAACTTTAGCTAACTAATTTCTTTAGATATTGTAACTGTTTATCCCTTGATTTTTAGCTAGCTGCTTTTCAACTCTTTAACTGTTGTTTTTATCTGTAGCTAACTATTTTAACTTTGCATTGATTTCTCTTAACCAACTATTTAAACTGTTCATCCATCACTTTTAGTCAATAATTTCAACGGTTTTTATTACTTTCAGCTAACTATTATACTTTAGCCATTACTGTTAGCTTATTTAATTGCGTCTGCTCACTTGCTAAGTAGTCACCAGTAACACTGACTCAGGTTGATGGGAGCTTACTGGTTATTGTAAATACAGTGAAGATCAGTATTACACCAACTTTCCTGTTTGGGTTTTTATTTTCAATCTTATCACAAGCAAATCTCAATTTCAGTTTTTTTGGTTGAGTGCAGTTGAGTTAATTAGTTGAGTTCATTCCAAATACCCCTCTGGCAACCGCATTGTACACCCTGGTGCAAAGAGGATACCAATATAGAAAGTTGAAAGATTTTATATCTGACACCTGCATTTGTTGGAGAGAGTTGGCACGAGAGCTTGTGAAAAACAGTGTGGGATTTTTGTCTGAGGAAGTGCGAACAAGAAAGAGGGAAGTTTTTTTTTTCTCGTTGACCATCAAAGTGACAGCATAAAAGGCATATCACTGCCAGGCCAATATTTTCCTGTCATCCAAACAGCACCCAAATTTTATCCTCGCCTTGATATTTTTTATTTGAATTTCATCGCTTGGACGTGAGTGAAGACACAAAGACGCACACAACAGTGTGCAGTGATGCAAGCACACAGAGTGACGTGGATGCACACACACACACACACACACACACAATGACGAGCACATGCGCATGTATGCACACACTGATATACATATTTATGAGACATCTCCATCTCTGTCTCACACGAAAATGCACATGCCCATTCCCACACACCAGCCATCTTCATAAGCACGTACATGCAGCTAATCACTCCTACAGAACACGCGTGTGCAACTGCATGTAGCACCTACACTAGAAGTGCAAACCGGGATTGGCGAGGACAATCAATCAGTAATACAGCATCTTGTCTGTTCCCAGATTTCTTCCTTTTGCCCTCTACTGTCTTAAATATTTAGGCTGTTTGACATCAAATGCATACATGAATGTCAATGAGGCAGATCTCAGTCCCCTAATCACACTCACACACACACACACACACACGAACAAAAAAAAAAAAAAAAAAAAAAACTAAGCATGAAAAAACAGCAGGATCCAGACAAACACACACAAACACACACACAAACATACTTGTTAATAAA
>JBBMJY010000005.1:14645841-14661471 GCA_037833715.1 Toxotes lorentzi
GGCTGTTCCCATCACTGGTTGTCCTCTGGGAATCCAACATCTGGAAAAAAAAACAAAAAAAACAAAAAAAAAAAAAAAAAAAAAAAAAAAAAAAAAAAAAAAAAAAACTGGGCATGAAAAAGCAGCAGGATTCAGTCAGAAGCAACTCATCTCAGAAACCAAAGACAGGAGCAGAGCCCTTTGTAAGTTTATGGCTTGGTTATTGTACAGTGAAGCACCACTTCTGGATGGCTTGATTCAAGATAGGCAGAAGATTGCTTGTGGACACTGTGCGGGCTGAGAGTGATCTTACTTCAGGAAAACTGTCTCTCTAGTCTTTGACACGCGGAGGGGAAAAAGGCAGTTTGAAGTATCCTTTTTATGGTGGTGTCTTCTTCTCCTTGAAAGTAAAACCAGTAATGAGGCAGGCTGAACGCAGCCCTCTGAAACGCCTGTCTGTCAAGGATCTCATCTGAGACAAAGACACTCAGACAGTTCCTTTACATCTCACAAGATAACATCCACCTCCATTTAGGGTGTAGTAGCCACAGCTTAAGGCTCTAAAACAAATACTATCATCTTTATCTGCTGGTGCATCTGAAGTTTATTCCATGTAGCATTTTTATTATGCCAAGACTCACAAATTGCCTTATTTCAAAATGGCAGAAAGTCCACATATTCTCTCCTCGTCCCCCCAGAGACCAGACTTCCAGACCTGAAATGCACCAAAACAGTTCCAACAAAACAGCCATGATAAATGGGCAAATACAAATGAGGCTAAACAGGGAAATAACAAATGTAAATGCTGGCACTCAGGAGGGCTGAGATCAGGCGCAGAAGAAGCTGCCTCGGAATGATATTTAGGGAGGTGGCTGAGAGCCAGACGTTTTTGTGTTTAAGTTTCTGGTGGAAAATCAATTTGCTGTTTGCCAAATCATTTATGCACTCAGTACTTTCTATGTTTCCATGGAGCTCTTGTGGTGATTAAATGTGTCTGTTATTTGCAGTGAAATATTTTAATCTCTCGAATCATTCGGGCTGAATAGACACATCCTACAACTTACGAATTCATTGATGCCTTTCAAGAAGCACTGTGCACGATGCTGGCTTGTGCTGCTTTTTCACCCACTCTTTTTACACAACTGCTGGGTTTGAAAGTGGCTTTTGTATCAGAAATCACTTATTCTGTCTCAAGTGTTTTTGTGTGTGGTGCATCTAACCATGTGCGCTCACAGCGTGACACACCATGTAATCAAACCTGTAGAAAATGGCAGCTGCAAAAGTAAAATTTTATTAAGTCAAATGGAAAATACCACCTTGTCAGCCCTCTCCAAGTTGACAAGGAGAGACTCCAGACATCTCCAGGAACTCCAGACAGTGAACTCTTTTATCTGGGTCTGTGGGAGATGCAGAGTTTAAATCAGGCAGTGAGGAGTCACCCTTGTAAAACATTGAGTAGTGCACTTTAGGAAACTGGTCCCTTTAAAGAGACCTGCCCAGGATAGACATGCTACATCAAATTACACTCCTCCCTGCACACAGTGCCTTGATAAAAGTGTTTGTTTGAGCCTGGAGCCTTTCATTGTTTGTGCTACCCACAGTTGAGCACTGAGCCGGGTATACAAGTCCATAGCAAACACTGGAGCCTGTGCCTATCAAAGCCAGCCTCCTGCTTTGATGCAATTACTTTTTAAAATTCCTGTCCAAAAGATTTGTGTGCAAATATCAACACGTTGGAAGCGGCACCGCTTTAATGCTGAACACCATGTGTGGCATCCTTAACTTGTATTTGTGTCAGGATGTCTTCGAAATTTGTGTAGTATGTCAACATCTATTTGCAATAATGTCACCAAATTAACCACATTTAGTTTCTGCATTTAAACTGTGCTCTGTGTTTTAAAATCCTTGTGAAACGGAGAATGAAAAAAAAGAAGCCGATCTCATTTATTTCCTGACAAACAACATTATCGGTAATAATTCCATTAAGAAGCAATAGCAGGTGCGATTAAAGTTTTCGACCTCTGAACTCTGGCAAACAGCACCCTGTGGGCTGAGATATATCAAGTCAATTATTACATATTAACAAGTCATTACTCTCTGCAGGTTAAAGGAAGTGATCAGTTGCTAAATTCTTCTAAACAAAGACTTTTCAGCACGTTATGACTGAATTTAGTTTGGATCAATTTACTTCATTAAATAGTTTATTTTCATAGTTTTTATTTATAGAAACTACCATACTTATTGTTTTAAAACAAAGCGTGACAATGGTGACTTTTCTGTGTCTTGCGATGAAGAGAGCTATAAAGCTTTTATTCTTTAGTTTTATCCAGCTTTTTGTCTTCAGCCTTTTACTGTGTTGTGGCTTCTTGGCCAGTGAAGGTTTAGTGTGGTCCACTCAGGAGGCTGCTGGCAATGATGTCGGATCTGCACTGAGTGTAAACCTCACTCAGCTGGTAGAGTAACAGGGACCCGAAAAACAAGCGCACCCTGCCGTGATTTCTTGTTGAATTACACTTTTCAATGATCCTATAGTGTGTTATGTCTTAATGCTTTTTTAAAAGAGGAAACACATCAGGTGAAGAGGCACATTCAATGTCAAATCGAATCATGAGCTGATATCAATATGGAGGACAGGGCCCAGTTTCCTGATAATGATTGATTTTAGGAGTTAAGAGTGTTTTCTACAAGCATTTCTATGAAGGCTCTTTTAGCTTTACAAGCATTTTTATAGAGCACTTTACACGTGCACGCTGTTAAGAGTGTCTTAACACTGGCTGAAGAGAATGTCGTGTACACTATAAAGTAACATGGTGTAACTGTCTGTAAGATGACATATACTAAAAATACACAAACCGCACATAGAAATGTTATATACCTGATATTGTTTAAAAAACATAAAGCCTAATGTAGAGGAAACAGCCTGCCTTTTATGAGTCATGTTACTGGGTGGAAGTAAGTTTAACAGCGTAAACTTTGATCCATTTAGCTGCTGCTCGAGGCAGACGTTACTCTGAAGCAGAAATTAAACCTTAAACCAAGCAGTGACAGTCCCCGTGAATTTAATGTCACCTGTCATCATCTGTATTAGAACTCCAGCACACAAGAATATGGCAAATGACACATGCACCCCAAATAATACGACAAGAGAAGACACGAAAACTGAAAACAGAGCGTAAGAGAAGTAAGAGTTCAGCCAGAAGAGATTAATATATTAGGTGAAGGTGGGAGAGGAGGACAGGGACGAGAGAATCAAAAGTTCATTTGAATATTTTAAAGAAGTCATAGTAAAAGCTTAGTTTTATTTTCATTAATTTTATGACAAAGCCACTTGTCTGAGCATCAACAATCATAATAAAAATATATATGCTCCAATAAATAAAAATATCAAAGTGTTTAACATCAATTTTAAAGACACCCTTGGGTTGCAGGTACTTCTTAACCTGTAGCAGAGTGTCTGAAGTTACTCTAGGGGGCTTTTGGGAAACAGGGCCCATACCAGTGACACCAGTGACACCACATAAGGCAGTAGCTACTGTGCATATTATACAGACTACAGTATCTTATGTCTAACAGGTGAATAAAATGGTGAATACAAAATTCAAAAAGACAAAAGAGACGAGCAATTCAGTTATAAAGATCACACTCTGTATTTGTGTATAAAACATTAGGTTGAATTTCATGTGCACTTAAATCTCATTCTTTCTGTTTTTCAGCCCAGAGGTCAGTCCAAATGCGGCAACATGTGACGACAACCACTGTGATGCAAAGAAGCTATGTTTCTGCTGGGGACATTTTCTGGACAGTAAAAAAAAAATCCACTAGCCTCTGTTTTTTGTTTGTTTTGTTTTTTTTTTCCTTATTAACAGCCTAATAAATATTTGCTTCATACAAGTATAGTTGGCTTTTATGGGCAACCTACGGCTCTTTTGGGGCTGAACCACAGTGAGTTTTTCAAGTGAGGCAGAGGCAAAGGACAGATCCCAGTCAGTGCTTTAGTTCATTAGCGAGCATCTGTATGCTGTGCACACACAAGTTAGGCCCTAAATACAAAATGCAAACTGTATGCACTTTCCAAATGAATTGAGCGATGCGTAGTAATAACAAAATCTCATTGTGCTGTGGTGATAGTGAAATGGCGATTATTCAACAGTGCAGTGTCATTTTCGCCAGCGGACCGTCTCATACATAATGCATCCAAATCATTGCATTTTCCTCCATTCTGGGCTACAATGCATATTTCATCAAGTCAGTGAAATATTAAGCACTCTTATGATTTGATATTCTCTTCCAGGGGAGATTTCAGTTTATATATTTCCTTCACATCGCTTGTGCCTCCTCTGGGAGCAAACTTCCGGGGATGTCTTTATTTGGCATGTTTGTTTGCCGGGGAGATGTTTGATTGGTTAATGCTGGAGTAATGATCAATGAGGCAACCAATCAATTTGAGAGATTATCAAGGCTCAGAGGCCATTGATCCATAAGAGGGCTTAGCGCTGAATGGCAAGTTGGGCTCATTCCAGCTCATTTGATTGAAATTAGAGAGGCTCAAACTGTGCGGCTCTTCTTCCTCCCCCTGCCCTCAGATTTCAAATGTCAACTGTTATTATGTGAAGGAGACTGATGAGAAATCGGAGGAGCAGGGGAAGAGGTGTCTGGGAGGGCATCAAGTCATAAATATATAAGCAAAGGGTTACTTTTTATGTCAGAATGAAAAGACAGGCGAGTTAATTGTTTAATTGTGAAAAGGTAGCCTATTTGTATTAAACCACCCTATATTGTATGGTTTCAGCTCTGAAACCTTATGTCAGTTTTTTCTGCACTGTCACAAAGATGCTGTGCTGTTATCTTTACGGCACTGTCTTGTCATAAAATAATCTTCAATTAATGAAAAATGATCATTTTCCACTCAATTGTCAAAAGTTATTATTTGCAAAATATGAAAACTTTGCTGGGTATAAAAGTTTGCAAGGATGTGGTGAGAAACTGACATTTGTCTTAAACATTTTTGTCAGTTAAAAAGAAATCACCCTCTGGCAGACGAGCAAGTGATGTTACTTTCAGCAACTTTAAAACATGCAGTCGAAAGCACTGATTTCAGGGACACTGGAGGGATGATTCAGGGAGATATGTGCTATTGACACTATATTTGCAAATAATTGCCACCATATTTTATAGAAATACTCCACTATTGATGTTATCTTTAATTAAAATAATAGTTTGACAATTTAGGGAAGTATGCTTATTTGCCTTCTTGCCAAGAGTAAGATGAGAAGACACTCATCTGTACACTGAATATGAAGCTTCAACCAGAGGACAGTTAGATTAGCATAAAGACTGGAAACAGGGGAAAAGAGCTAATCTGGCACTGTGCAAAGGTTAAAACATCCACCAACCTGCATCTCTAAACCTCACCAACAGAAACAAAATGCTAAGATGAAGCACTCTTCCATGTTTCATCAAAATCAGATCAGATATGCAGCAGACATGCCATGTAAAAGTTTAAAATTTTGCTCTTTAATTAGAGTGCCACCCCGAGGGCAATTACTATAATGTGCTATAACACCAGAACGCAGTGCTGATACATCATCCCTCTAAGCTTCATTAAATTCAAGACTGTGATGTCTGTGATGTCACCTGAGATATGGTGTCAGATGGTCGATTAACACAGCCGCTGACTTCATTGTGTGGCGGACAATGATCTATTGCGATATTCAATTTGTTCTTTTGCATATCTTTTTGTCACATATGCATCATTAACACCTGTCATGAAGAGGAGGTTATGTAATCTGGTCAGAAGCTGCTATTAATATGAATTCAATACGGCAAAGTTAGGTTTCCGAGGAAAAAGTAAACTAAGTTACAGGAGTCGGTAACCAGCAGAATAAATGTCTGACACTTTCTGATTGACCTCATTGTGCCAATTAGGCTGTGGACCAATTTCCATAATAAAATCTGTACTTTCTGAGTAAGCGCCTGACAAATTGTCTTCCATCTTGGCAATATCCATTTCATTACAGGGACACTCGTATTTGAATACCAACAAGGCTGCTGTTGTCTCAGTACTTGGAGTGCCAGCGTGGCAGGTGTTCAGATTGAATATTGGCCCAGGTGCAGCTGATTTGGGTAACAACAAGAAATGGTGTGACTGAAGCAGTTTAAGAGTGAACTGCTCTTTTCATAGTGATAGGAATATCAAGAGAGGGAGACAGGAGTACATGTGTTGTTTTTGTTTCATAAATAGAACATTTTTTGTGTAAAATAATTGAATTCAAAACTTACAGGCCCACCAAACTTAACCTCAAAAAACCAACCTCTGTGCAACCTTGTAAATAACCCTGAGGGACTTTCCTTAACTCAGCCTTACAGGCAATCTTACTCCCAGGCTCCCAGCATGATCCGCCATTTAAAATCAGAAAATCTTTTTCTAACTATTTGATTTATGGAGCTTGCAGGGTTGTAAGCACTGCCTAACCTGACCTTTTTGCACAAAAAATATTAAGAATCCTTTTTTAGTTGCTACCTTTTCCTACTGACTATTGATGGTAAAAGAAATGTTCTGATCCTTAAGTAAAAGTAGCAATACCATACTCCCCATTAAGTAAAAATTTTGCATTCAGAAGTTTACTTTACTTGTTTACTTATCAATGTACAAAAAAAGCACAGACCTGGAGAAAATTTACTTTCCACCACTGCTGACTTCTAACTTTTTAAATATTACAACAGTTTACTGCTAAACAACGCAAAAAAAAAAAGTTTTACCTACATAATGATATCTTTCCATAAAGGTTGAGCAAATTAAATCATATTTGGCTGCAATAATTGCAATGAAGCTCTAACAGATCCTGGTGGGACTGATTAACCAAAATAGATACGAAACCACCTTTTCATATTAATGCTAGCCTGGAGAATAATCATTTTCTGCTGATGTCCACTGATTCACACAGACAACAAAAACTGGCCCCACTGTAAGAATGGGTCAGTCTTGGTCCAAGCCCACTTTTTTTTTAGCTGTGCTAAAAGCTGGTTTTGTTACATGTTACATCTCTCACTTTGTGCTGTCATGACAGCCAATCAGAAAAGACCATGTGTCCCCGGCCCAATTACATATTTCCTGGACACCTCTTCCTGGCCTTAAGGTCTGTATTATAAGGTGTTACAGCATATGTATCACAACACTAAAATGTGCTTTTAAAGGTTAGACAGGTCAACAAACTTCATTCATCACAATCAATAAAGTACTTGAGCATGTCAATAATTTTTTTAGCGACAAAAGTAGAGGTGATTTTTGTATTAAAGGCTACAAGAAATGAATTAAGGGCAATGTTAGCTGACACTGAGCTGGAAATGCTGCATTTCTATTATCATTTTACCCACTTTTCTGTTCTGTAAGGCTTATAAGTGATAAATAAGAGTAATAGTGTCCACTGATCTGTCTGAAATGCTATGTAATTCTCCTAACAAGTACAGAACTAATTTCAAGGCAGTGTCTTAATAAGCTGTGTTACTTTGCAACAGAAGTTTGATAAATACTTTCTTTGGATTAGTGTTAATTTTCCTTCTTTAAGGCTGTAACAAAAAGCCCTGATAAAGGTTTTGTGCTGAAATGCGTTGTTGGAAATTCATACTCTAGCTGTCTTATCTTTCACCTTTGTATTTCTGTCACTCGTGCACCTAGTCAGCTTGTGAGGTAATGGCAGTTCTCTCTCTTGAGAGTGTAAATTGTCGAGGCACTCACAGCTGGTAAGTATGTGAGAGGCTCATAGCTAATTTTCCCTTTTGTTTCTGAATACATATGGAACAATATTCACTTTACTTATGCGTTAAAGGGGCAATGTGTAAGAACTGGTCAAATGTCGAATTCATACTCCAAACAAATGGGGATTCCTCCTAATCTTTAGAAACAACAAAACATTCCTCGTGGCATTGTGCCATAGTCAGTCGGGCCCCTCAGGGATACTGGGACAAATCCCAGTGATCCGCCATGACGGCGGGCCTTCATAATATACAAAGCATTTTTACCAGCCCTCGCAGGCACTTGTTGACATGTTGCCAAACCTGCGTGGAGTGACGGATAATGTTTTCCACACCTCTTTACCTTGCAATCAGATTATGTAATTTACAGTCTATATTGTTTGGTTATCGTTAGACTGATGAAGATGATTTCACACCCATTCTGCCCAGTCAGAGAGATGGAGGATATAGTGGTGGAGTAGAGGACGAGTCACAAGAAGAAAACAGTGGAGGAATGTCACCTAAAGACGATGGCTGCAACAAAGGTTTATAACCTGCTCACAGTTACTTCTTCATCCTCTCATGTTGAACTGAGGGCAGACTGGATGGTACAGTGACTCACTAGCACCTCTTTAGGTGCAAAGTGATATCAGGAGATAGGATGGACTGGGGCTATCTGGTTAGCATGCCTACTTAACTGGATGTCTCTGCAACACAATGCATAAATGTCTTTGACTTAATGTCAAAACTGTTACTTCTTCACATTCTGTTGAAATTTTTGAATGTTTTGAACTATAATACTTACATATTGTCACTTCAATGTATGTTAAATGACAAGTTCTGCATTGAATACATGAGTTAACACTCCCTTTTTGAAATGATCACAGCTAATGATGGAGACACACTGGGCTGGAGAAGTTACTGATGAGATGCTGAAAGCTGGCAGGAATGATTTTGAACCCTGAAAGCATGGAAGTGATTAACAGTGTTTTTGGGGACTTTGTATTTATCATCTCATAAGCTGACACTGAAAATGATTTGTACAGTTTTAGAGTTGCGCAGTTGTCTACCAATCTGTGATTGCTGGGAGCGCCCTCAAATATTCTGGCTTTGTAAGACGAAAGTAGCAAATGGCTGAAAAAAAAAAATCACAATGTTCCATTGGTGCAGAGGAAGTGTAGTGAGCATCAGACTCATTTGAATTACACGAAGTAGCAATGAAAATTGGCCTTAGCTGCCCTGATTTGCACCAAATGCTTTGAACATTTACATGAAGACTAATGTTATTCCTCATGGTCAAAAAAAAAAAGGATAAATAAAGCTGAACTTTCATGAAGTCTGACATTAGAATCACTAAGCACAAAATGTCAGTATTTATAATTCTGAATGTCCATACACATCCTATGGAGGCGGAAGATTCTCATCCATGTTTTGACCTGCTGAGAGCAGGATGAGTCACTGAGAGACAAAATGAGAACACGAAACCACAAAAAAAAAGAAAAAAGAGAAAAAAGAGAAAGAGAAACAAAAACGAATCAAAGCAGCACAGCAATATCACTGCAGTGATTCACTTAAGTAGCTAGCTGGCATTACGTGTGTCTTGGGGTCTGTGTGTGTGTGTTGAAGTCCAGTGAAATACAGGATTCTATAGATTACCTAATGAGGGCTGTGCCTTAAAAAGCTTGACATTTCCAGCACCAGCTTTCCCACCATGCGCGTGAACTTGCTGATACTTTTCAAGAGTCTTCCTCAGACAAGGATGCAACCAACAAGATGAAAGAAAAGTCAGCACTTTACTTGCCAAAGTGACTCTTCTAGCCTTTTTTTTTTTTTTTGCTCCATCTCCCCTCAGTCTGTGTGTGTGTGCATGTGAGTAGGTGTGCATTTCTAAGTGTGTCATTGTTTGCGTGACCCTGAGGCCTGATAAAAAGTGTGAGATGTGATGACAGAACCTTTATTCATTAACTGTCAGCATCCTACCTCACGAGAGGAGGGGGTGGGGGGTGGGGGGGGGGGGGGGGGTGATGTGGGGGAGGGACATTGGGAAGTGGAGGAGAGTGCAGAACATGAAAGCATAAAAAGCATTCAATTAAGACATGAACTGCGGGGTTCATTAAGCATGAGCAAGCCGATGAAAATGACCATCCATCAAGAGAGAGTGCTGTGGCAGCACTGAAAAGCCCCGTGCAGGCACGCACATATAACATACTCAGTTACTATGGAAAAATGCTCATCGTTGCTTGTTTAAAGTCCAATGTAAACTAATAGCGCACATCTCCGCTTAGTCTCGCTTAGTCTGATGTTCACTCAAACCTTTTTCCCGAAGAAGTAAATAGCTAAAGTACCTGTTGACTCTGTCATTCCATCAGCATCAACCCAGTGCTGCTGTGAGATAAGAGGGGGGGGGGGTTTGAAAATGTTCTGCTTCTTTGCAGGTATCCATAATACCAACAGTGAATGGCTCTTTAATACTAGCCTAAATGAATTATTCAAGTTCTGAATACAACATAAAACTGGCTTTTAGAGAACAGGAATGAAAGCACTGAAGATGAATCTGAATATCCATGTCAAATCACCTTATTGTGTGTACTGTGGGCCCAAGGGCACACAACGCTGAATATGAAACACATTGTAAAGTGGAACATGAAATACTTTGCCAAAGACACTATGTACTGCAAGATTAAAAATGACATGACTGCAGGTGTAATTGTGATCTAGAACTACCACCTTGTGGTTTTATCCCTCTGCCAACCACCTAAGTTGCAGTTTATATCCATGTCGGTCAAGACTCATATAATATACATATATAATATTATATGAAGTGAAGACTTTGAAGAGTTACAGAAAAGCTTTGTCACATGGGGCAGCACCAATCACCTGAAGCTCAATATCAGCAAAACGAATGAGCCTGTGGTGAACTACCACAGGACCCTGTCCTGGTTGTCATAGAAGGAGAGGAGGTGAAGAGGGTGGAAGTGCTGTCTATGACTAAAGGAAAATATAATACTCAGAGATTGGTGGTGTCTTTTGAGTTAAATTGTACTGCACAATAGGAGGAAAGTAGCCACAACAGACAATACCACAAGTCTGGTTTTGTCTGTCGCATTCAATCATCACTGTTGCATCTATATAAGTGTATTTATATCCAGCAAACAGACCACCTACCCCATTTAATACACGCACATAACTAAGACACTGGCAGCTGCATCTCTCTCAGGAAAGAAAAACATAAAGAGCCTGGGAAACCCAAGGTTCATAACGTTACTCATCTACAGTTCTCTATAAGTGATAACATACAAAGGATTTAAAAAGAAATCATTTCAACATTCAGGGATTATCATAACAACTGCCACAAAAACATTATGATGTCTCAAGGAAGCTGGCCTTTAACCTTTTGGATTGTCATCACTTCATCATTTAATCCTATTATAAACACTGTCTGACTTCTTAAAGTACAGCTAAAAATGTTTTCTTGACATGTCACAGTAACCTTGACCTTTTCAGATTCAGATTCAGAAAACTTTATTTGTCCCCAGGGGGCAATTTAAGACCACCAAATTCTAGTAATTTGCACCAAATTTAGAGAAATTCCCCTGAGGCTTTCCTGAAATATGGTGTTCACGAAAATGCAATGGACGGACAGATGGAAGGACGGAAGGAAAACCCAAAACAGCCACTGCTCTCACCAGGGCAGAGGGATTTGTGTGTAGGTGGGTGTATGTCTTTTGTGAGGCTTGACCAGGTCATGTCAACACTTGCGTCTCGTTGGCTTCCTCAGCACCCAAGGGAGCACATGAGCATGTCTAAGAGACTGCCGTGCGGTGATGAACTGTCTGCCCTTTCAGAATGTATTCATGCATTCCTCTAGTTGCTTTGCTTGTGGTGGAAACCAGAACATATGGGTGCATATGGTGCGCGCAGGTATGTTGAGCAGAGATAAAAATCCCACAAGACAGTGAGCATTAATAGCTGACTGCATGTCACCATAATATGTATTTCACTTCTGTGAAAGGGCCGCAGGTGCTTTCTTCAGGATAATCCAAACAGCTGTTTGTGAGTGGCCTTGCCCTAAAAAAAAACCTCAGCGCTCTCGCTCTTTTCAGCTTACTCTGCCGTGTCTTCAATGTACACCGTGTTCTTTCTCCGTATCTGTACACCAGATACATTTTTCTGAACAGCGATAATCCTTCTTACAAAAGGATACAGTGTCTACATTTCCCAATAAGTCCTCCAACTTAAAAGATTCAAAAGTCCTTACACTTGGATATGCGCTATAGAAGCATACGAGGGGAAAGTACAGACTTTCATCGACATGGTGACAATAATAAACATGTAGTGAAGACTGTGGTACGGTCACATTTGGGTGTGGTTTATAAAAAGATCTTGGTTTGGTTTGGTCAAAATAAGACGGAACTAAGGGTTGTATTAACGTACTTGCACAGATGTCTTACAAGCCTTTTTTTTTTTATTTTAACCAGAGGACAGTGTCATACTCCTTTGTCCATGGTCTACAATTGCAGAGAATAAGATTTTAAACTTTTTTTTTTTCATTCTTTGAGAGGCTGGGGCAGCTCGGCAAACTGTAAAGCCCACTGAGACGCTGAATGTGACACTGTGACAGAAGATGCTGGTTATAATGTCCGTATGGTGCCAAAGTGTGTGTGTGCTCATGTGTGCATCTTCAGGCACTGTATTTGTACATGTATGTTATTGTCTGTTCACGTGTATGTATTTGTATTTGTGTGTGAGTTTGTCCATGTCGTACCGTTGTGTACTTTGTGGGAGAAAAATGCCTGTTTTTAAAAACTCATCTGCTGAGTGCTCTGAAAATAATTGAAATAAATTTGCTGTAGAAGGAGCCTTTATTTTCCATTATTTCCCTCAGTCTAAGTAAAGGATCATGTGGCTTTTACCAAATATAAAAACCCTGCAAGCCTGCTCAGTAAAATCTCTCTTGTTAAGTGTTGTTCTGCAACAGAAAAATCCAAAGCCAAACAAATTTTAACCTCAGCTGGAACAGCTCCCAGTCTCTGTGTTTATTGTCTCAGTTAGCTGAGTTCTTGTAGCCTGGTGACCTGCCTGATACTCGTCTGGACTGGGCAGCAGCCTGGGCCTTCTGGTGCATATATGTAAAGCTTCTCTTCAACTAGCTTAAAGGGTTAAAATAACAATGTTTTCCTCATCACAAACGCATGCAGTATCCTGGGGATTGCCATCATATCAGACGATTCTGCAGGTCATGATTCACACACAGTGACAACATTTTATGCCAATGCTGGAAATACTGTGGCCTTTATGTAGGAAGATGAAAATTAAGAGTGTAGCACACATAGAGTGACCAGAGTTCTTTGCCTGTCACTGACCTTCGATTAATGCTTGTTCTCTTCTTAACTGTAACCATGGCCCTTCTTTAACCTAAACAGTGCTGTGGCTGTCATGCACAGATGTTGCAGGAAAAAATGAAAATCATTTTCACTGAACTCAGAACGTTGCCTTTGTATATAATCTGGGGTTTTGCAGCAGCATTTACATATCTGGTCTCACATATAGTGTATATTCCTTATCTGCTTGTTGCACAACTCGCTGAAGCTATCTCATACTAAGACCAAGTGAAATGGTCAAGATGTCATTTTTTAAGACATACAAAATCACCAGATTTGGACATACAGTATATGGTCTTCAATGGGCAGCAACCAACATTTTTTGATGTTACAGACATGCGATCCTAAAGTAAAGAATGAAGCTGGAATGGTGTCTCCACCCTGTAGAATTACGCAGGTTTTAATATTGAACACCGTTTCAGATGTTTTCACTGATCACCAAGACCTCAGTCTGCACACTCCCAGCACTCCCAGCTCTCAGTGGCCCACTGTGGCTAATTCCTGCATTTTACTTTCTTATTGATTCAAATGTGCCCCCATGTGCCAGCAACAATAAAGTCTATGCACACTGTTAATTCCTCGTGTCACATTTGTCCTTTTAACACAATGAAAAGATGGTAATCGATGAACAGATTAATGCTACAACAGTTTTGAACTTTTTGCTTAATAGATTATTAATAGAATTATTTATATTTTTTATTTAGGGCACTATAAAATTGATTGCATTGATTAAAAACTGCAAATAGGTGGCTACCTTGTGTTTTGCATGAAGTCTGTGGTATTTGCATTTTAATTGGCTGGCAGAGCTAATGATAAAAGACTGTAATTTAACGGCTAAATATGACTGGGAACCCAGGCAAAGCAATTAGTATTCTCTAAATGTCAAGTCTTTGTATCTGGATGCATAATACACAAAATTTATTAGTCACTCTGTGGTCTGACAGAGGGGACTGTTACACAGTGTCGGCTCACCTTGGGTACCTGCGCTCTACCACAGCTCCCTCAATTGTAGAGATATATCACTTGAAGCTAAAACCAACAATCCCAAATGTGTTTGTTACCACAGACTATATATTCCCACTGGGAGTGTGAAGAGTGCATGAGAGCTGTCTTTTCCTCTCCCACCTAACAAGTCCTATTGCACATTCACCTTTAACAGAATATGACTACAGATAGGAAGAAAGTACCGTTAAATGGCAGCAATTTCCCTAAAAGGCTCTGAAATAATTTACAAAAAGAAGCGTTGTCCAAATGTTTCATTTATACAGTATCTATTTGCAAAAACATCATTATTAATGGAAGAGTAAACAAGTTTAAAAACTCTATGAAGGCTCTCCTTGCATTTACTCACGATTTACTCGTTGAGCCATTGATGGGAGATTAGTTTTGATGGCACATTTTACTGCTATGGGAAAAGGAATTAATTTAAAATGTTACTGTCATAATTACAACCTGTAGCTCAGATGATTGGCTTCAAGCTTTCATGTGATCAAACTTGGGAGCGCTCGCCTTCATTTTCAGAAAATTCCGTGTTGATAAATGTTAAGTTATACATCAAAGTAGGCAGGAAGGAGGAGAAATGAAAACCCAAAGTGCCTCAGAGGGGCCATAGAACATAGTACATAGTGGCTGCAGTTCATTTGACAATGACATATTGAGAGAAAATCTTCAGTGTTACCTCTAAATGGTGTTTCGGGTCTATTATTAGCTCATTTATTGCAGTTCTAACACTTGGAGGGGAGGTAAACAAGATCAGAGGGTCATGAGTTTAAATAACACTCCCAGTCATCCCAAAGGTAATTACACAGAGGTCAATGAGCGGAGGATGACCCCCCCCAAAAAAAACGGGCATCAGCAATCAATATGTCACGCTCACACACACACGCACATCCATGGACACGCGTTTGCACACTTGTAGGCGTCGTCCCTGCCAGGGAACGAGTGGCTAATCTGTACACTCCTCCGCTCTGCTCAAACAGAACATGAGGACCAAATTACATTTTAATGGCCTTTCCCTCTTATTAGCTCCGCAGCGTCTTTGAGTGCATGAGAACAAAATGAAGCCTTCAACCTTTTCCATTCCTGTGTCATTTTGCCTGATATGTTTCAAGGCTTCCTGTTGATGCACCTACAGTCTTTTTGCCCATATACACTTGTATTATACATTGGGGCAAAGAACAATCTAAGTCTAATGGTAGACCACATTAAACCCACAGTGTGTGTGTAATAGCTATCTCAGTACATGATTTTCAAATACACTTTCATAACATGGAGTATTGATTGTAATATATATATATTTATATATATATATATATATATATAAGACTTTATTGTTATTAAAATTATTATTAAAAATAAATTTGTATTATTATATTATATCAATAAAATGAATATTTGCACAGTTCACAATACAGGAATAGATTTAATTCAATTCAATTCAATTCAATTCAATTTTATTTATCTAGCGCCTTCCACAATCAAAATTGTCTCAAAGCGCTTCACAGAGACCCAGAGCCTGACCCCAGAGCAAGCACTTAAG
>JBBMJY010000005.1:14663592-14679338 GCA_037833715.1 Toxotes lorentzi
GATTAAACCCACCTTTAACTGCCATCTGCTTCTGGTCTGCTTCTGGGTCCTCTTTTGCTCAAAACATAGACCTAACAGAGTGTCTTTAAAACTAACACACACACTCTCACAGCTCTCTTGCCACTTGTTGTTCCAATACCCTGCTAAGCCCTTTGGTTCCCACTGTGCTTGGTATTAACTCAGAGAGACTGTGTCTGAAAGTCTGCATTATTGTAAAGCTGAAAATAGGAAGTTGTTTCTCCCACAACTTCCTACTTATTAAACATTAAACCCTATCAAAAGCAAATGAATTAGTTTTTTTACTTATTATATTTATAATAACTAGAGTTAAGGTGATTATTGAAAATTTTTAGGACTTTTTTTTAAAGTTACACAAAATTATTTCACTGAGAATTACCATAAAGGGTTGTTTCAGCTCAGTGACAAAACAAGATAATAAATGAGTAAAGTGCTGAGCGTAAATGATCAATGATCCACCCTCATCTCTTGTACTTAATAGGACCCACTGAACCAATGACACTGATTTGTTAAACCTCCCACCTTTGACCTGGGCTGCAGCCTAAATAAATCTTCATTATAACTGCAGTGGCACATTCCGTTCTGCCCCCGTTTTAAGAACTTCAATTCTGAAATCATATTTCTACAAAAAAAAAAAAAGAATAACTGCAGTGCTTGCTGGTAAATCTTATTTGACTATCTTCCTTTCTTTTTTTCATAATCTCTCTTGCGTACAGTTTCAGACTCAGAAGTTTGCTGAGTCGTGCTGTTCTGTGCGTCAAAATGATACGTTACCCACCCCCTTGACAGCCAGCATCATCTGTAGCTTTCCACTGACAAGGATGATTCACAACCAAGACAAAGATGAAAGAAGAGAGTGGCAATAGAGAAGGAAAAGGAAGGGGAGGGGGGCAAACACAAAGAAGAAAAGAGCACAGGATTACAAATCCATCCTCTCACGTTCCCTCCGTTCGGTGCTCATGTGCTGTTCCCATGTCCCTGCCATGCCCGGTGTTAAGGACGAGGAGTGACGCTTATTATGACAGGAGGAATATTTTCACCCACTCTGTCACTAGCAATCAGCGGAAAGAAGAGAGCCCTAATCAGAGAGCTGCTTGACTGCAGAAAAGCCTCTCCTCTAATGATTCAAACTGTTTCTGATGCTGAGATGGGTAGATGGGTTTGGCATTTCAATGGGGAAGTTTACCGCGCCGAGCCGGAGTGAGTGTTATGGACTGTGAGAGTTTTAAAGTTTTACTTCTCGCATTCTGCACCCACAGCTTGGTCACAGAAAGATTTAAATGGTTCTGTAAATTACTCTGGACACGCTTGGACACACTTAAATGTTAAATGAGGTTGCGAACAAGAAACCTTTACACCACACTGCCACTGTGATTCCAGCTCTCTGCAACATGGGAAAAGGTCATAGAGTAAAAGATTGAAAATCAAAGATAGTAGCTTTTTTTTTTTTTGCTTTTTTTTAAGCTGCTCATTATTAAAAAAAAAAAATATCTGGTCCCAGTGAGTTAAATGAATAAATCAAAAATAAATTAAAGCTACAACATCACTCCTCTAATATCATCAGAGTAGGAGGAATTAATCTGTAATGTTATGTCTGGTGTAAAATCAGACTACAATTCAGCATTAATGTGTGTTGATTACATTAGCATACATACATTACATTGTCTTTCTAGTTCAACTCCATGCCCCAGTATTTCCAGTCCTTAAAGGAGATTAATGCTTTGGTAGTACACTTAATTCCACATTTTCACACACTGTATTTTTGATTTACAAATTCCTCTGCTGCTGCCACTGCCGTCTTGTCCTCTCCACCCAAAATAACTAAAGTATCTGTGTCCAAAGCTTGCGCTTGGATCAACCTCAGGGCAAGGATCAGCTCAGCCAAATCCTCAGCTAAACCACTTCATAAAGATCTCTGATCACTGACAAAATGGTAAATCCCTGGTGAGAAGGCATGTCACAGGGAAAGTTAGCCCACATCTCTGAATGATTTCAATGTAATTCGAAAAGGCTTAGCAAAAAAGACAGTGTATCCTCTGATATGACAGTGGATTCAGGATAAACACTCCTAACTTTCATTTGTCTTCCCTCATTCTTTATTCTGTATGGTTATTTATAGTAACAAAGTAATAAAGCGGACATACAGTGGAAAAAAAAAAAGACTTGCTAATCAGTGTCAACTGAAAATGTCATCACTTCTCCACAGCTGTCAGATACACTACTTTGCTTAAGGGCATTAGAGGAGTTTGTTGTATTTGGCTATTTAATGGTTTAATGAGGGAAGGTTGATGGCAGACACTGCCACATGAGCTGTTTGTCAGATATCAGAGGAGCAGATGGGAAATGTTGCCTCGTTTAGATAATTTCTTCATTTCATGGCCATCCATCCCAAACTACAGACTGATAAAAATCTATTTCCAAAGTGCTACAGATCCAATTTATGAGTGTGTGTGTTTAAAGGGGTGAATAAAACAAATGCATTGCCTTCAGTTCATAGTTATCTCTGAGATACAGAGTTTTTTTTAATTATTATTATTGTTCATAAAAGAAATCATTTTGGGGTTGGTTTGGTATGGTACCTGTATGCTGTCTCCACTTTGGTATTCAGTAAGGTTAATTCACACCAGACTGAAGTGTAATATTCCTTGTCGTGTTCTGTGCAGACGTCATGTAGCATTAACAGTCTGATAGCGAGAGGCGTCCTGTCAAAGTGTCCTGTACCACATGGTAGGATTATTGCAATCTCACAACCGGGAGAGACTCTTTCAAAATATCTCCTTTTCATAAACCCACCTCATGTAAACATTAAAATGTAAAGGTTATGATGAATTTAAAAACATCTTGGACAAATGACACAATCCTGCAAAAATGAGTAACGTTAGAGAATTACAGAAAGAAACGGCAGATTTGGCTTAAGGCGCAGTTCACACTAATAATTCGGACACCTCAGGAGCTCGGTTTGTTACACTTAAATTTGTCACAGTTAATGTCCAATTTAAAATCCTTACAAATACTGAGCAGAAATGTGTTTGTAAGGATTTGTTACTAAATTCCTGAGGAGCGGTGCGACTTGAAATCCATCTGATGATGGAGGGTAATCAATGGGAGTCCGGTGATGATGATCAGCAGAGAGGGGAGCGTGACAAAGTGTGTTATATTCATCAATAAACCGCTGAAATTCTAAACTAGTGTGTCTCGATTGACTGAGACAAAAAAAAAGAAGAAAAAACAAACAGCAATTAGCACCAGCGGGCAACACAACACATCACCCAGAGAAACAGAAGAGTGTGATTTTTGTCGTCTTGTTGCACACTCAGTCGATGCAGCACAATTCATTCCATCAATACAGTAATAAAACCATTCCGTCCTTTTATTACTGGAATAACCTAGCGAGCATGGTCAGGGGGTTGATCCCGTTCCCATTCCCCTACAAATCGGTCTTCCATCCCATCACACATATGTATTCGGAATGCCGCATTTTGACCCTGAAGCACCCCTCCTCCTCCTCCTCCTCCTCCTCTTCCTCCTCCTCCCTCCACCTCCCACCTCTCCCCCCAAGCTAATCGATGAGGGATGGCTGTGCAGTTGTTTAACCTGCCCGGCTCTTCCTCTTGAGCATGGAGCAGGTGACACATCACATTAATAAATAAACAAGCAGGGGGGAGTGGAGCACTCATCACAGCGCCAATGATGGGCCAATTATCTCATGGCAAACAACGCTCTGCCATCACCTGCCGCAATCGAAGGAATCAATAGGGCTTGGAGTGGAAATGGAAAAAGGGAGGGTGGGGCGGGGGTTGAGAGGTGAAGCAGAAAGAAGACTGAGAGGAGAAAAGCAAGAAGGAAACATAAACATAGATGTATTTTTTGGGTGAAATAAGAGACCCTCTGGTGGCCATAGTGGAAGTCATAGCTCTTGTTTACTATTGAGACAAAGCAGTTGATTAACTAATGAATTAATCTTGAGCTTCAACTCGAATGTTTCCACGTAATTAAGCATAAGATGAATTTGTGTGCTGATTTTACTCAAAACTGATATTTTAGTACCGATTGAGCTGATGGATGGCCGAGGAAAATGTCAGGGAAACCTGTGTTCTTGGTTCTCGATCTTCTTCATTCCTCTCTAGTTTTTGGATCAAACTCCCACTCAAACGTGTGCAGTTGTTTAGTTTTTGGATTAGAAGTGTTAATTATGGTGAAATGTACGGTAGAAGTGTTAGCAACAAACAAGAAACAACAACACAGACCTGTGGGAGCTGACCAATCAGAACAGATGGGGCTCTCATCAGGGTCTTTATCAGTGGAAAAGTTCCTAGTACTCTGTTAAGACTACCTGCCCGGCACCAAACACAGTTAGCATATAGCTGGTAAACAAAGTGGACCAGTTCAAGACCCAGATTTTCCTCAGGAGTTAGTGAAGAGCTAAATAGAGAGTGCATATTGGACCTCCATTTACCAGGTGGAGAGTGAATGCAAACATTGGTCTGAATCTGCTGAATGTGCAAACAGAGAACTCACATTTCACTCACATGAGATGAAACTTACAAGCTGCTAAAGGTAAAAATGTTAATAATATAACATTGCTTTAAAAAATTACAAACCACTGTCTAGACAGATGGACTAAACTGGGCAGCATGCTGTTTAGCAAGATTACATTGTAGATATCTATTTTATGTAATTGGCATAGATTACACAAATGTCAATGCGATTTTCTCTAAAGTTATTTTACTTTTGGAAAAGAACCTGGAAGTACCAGCGTCACTTTGGCCCCTCTATGGCCAGTTGCCAGGAAGCAGAAATTTAATTTACTGGGAGGATAAAGTCCTGATTACATTTCTTAAATACCAATAAAAATATGTTTGTTTTCTTAAAGCAGGTGGATATTACATATTAACATAAATGTTTGTTCAGTCCTCAAAGCAGAACATGCTGTGTTTTAGATAACTATCTATGGCAATGGAGACATGAAGTATTCAGAGTTTGAGTGTGAAACAGATCTTCAGAAAGCACCTTTTCACTTGTAATGTTACTCAGCTTGAGCTACACCCATACTGCAGCAAAGACTTTATTAGTTTGTCCGTCTATTTTTCTGTCTGGTTGTTAGAAATCGAAGCATTATTTTCACACAGCAAGTAGAACTCCAGGATAACGCCTACTTTGGTTGCTATGTGACACAACTGTAATGCCTCTATACACATACAAGCATAACTGCACACTACATAGGGTATAGATGGGAAGATTTACAAAAAGCAGAGGCGTGACAGGGAGAAATGGATCACAGAGGAGAAAGAAGGGAGGTTGAAAGATTGCGGTACAATGATAAAGACAGACTCTGGTGGAGGCTGAGAGTCAGACTGACTAACAAAGTAGAAAAGAGAATATCTTCTTAACAATGTGTGTGCCACAAACCATAATCTTCTCTGTAGGTGTTCAGCGCCTATAGCCACAGACACAGTCCACACACTAATCCAGTTTTGATGAAGGTGGAGGGACAGTTTTACAGGTTTCTGTTTGTTATAAATGGCCTCAAGTTGGGAGCAGCACTCTGTAACAGGGCCATTTTATGCATTAGGGCCGTCGGGTGAATTTCCCTCCTTTGTTCTCTCAGCCTGAGAATGTGGCTGTGATGAAGGGAATGCTGCACAGTGGTTATATTGTCCCCCTTTTCACTGTTGCTTCCAATATATTTTCATGAACTCATAATATGTGTTTTCTTTCCAACAAGCTGTTAGGAGGCATTTAATAGTCATTAGGCAAAGTGTTCAACACACCAGAGTGCATATTTCAGTACACTCGGTACTGAGTTACAGTACGTGTTCTTGCTTACAGAGCATTTTCTGCCAAGATTGTTATTACTGGATTCTTTGCAATGTTACACAGCAAAGATGAGAACATGTGTCTGTTGATTTGGAACTGACATAGGAGTCCATTCAAGTCAAGTATAAGGGTTGTATTGCTACGGCTTAACACAGCGTATTATGTTGTAAATCTGTTTCAAACAAACTCACTGTGAAATAAAACTGAAGCACAGTAACTCAGTGACAATGGCTGAATATTACTATTTGACACCCAAACTAGGAGGTTAAACTTCTAAGACCTAATTGTTGACAGTGTGCTTTTATTGTTAATTTGATATTGATAAAAGCTTAAATTAAGGCAGCACACTCGGCACTTGAGTTCGCCTTCTCAAAGTCAGGCTGATGAGCCGCGAGGACTTGTCATTGTAATGAGCGAGCCTCATTATGAAGCAAATCACCCTGTTCTCTTAGGAATTCAGCATGAAGAGCACTCTTTTAGGTAATTAATCCAGTACAGTGGTTTATAAATGCTGCTACTGCTATCACTACACACACATTACTATACCAGGCTCCATTTTGCTCATCACCTCAGTGAAGGGTCAAGAGTATGTTAAATGAGACCAATGCAGCTTCTTTGGGTATTGCCGCTTAAAGATCTACTGTATTGGAATTTCATTTCAATTATACTCAAACTTACGTTCTGCAGATTAAAAGGAACGGGGCGGGCGGGGGCTGAAGAAAGAACGTTTTCTTGTACGAGAGGACACCCTTGACAAAAACAGGAACATCCAACATCATTCACTGTTTAAAAAAATAAAAGACACATGTACTCCAAGAAGAATGCAAAATATTTAAGTGTCAAGCAGGACAGCTGTCACTTTCCAAACATCCATTTTAACTTCTCCCATGCGACACCAGTTCAGAGTATCATTCAAGCTGTCTTGTTTTGTTTACTCCTCCGTGTTTGCCAGTTCAAATGACAAACCACTGATATGTTGGAATAGGAAAGCCTGAACAAAATCTCTGCTCAGGGAAAGCTGTCATCCACAGTGCTGATGTGAAAGTAAAGCAGGACAGGAGGGATTGTTACATGTTACGATAAAAGACGCATTTACTCCCAACATCAATGTTTAATGTGTCAGAGCTACGGCCACTCTGACTCCACTTTAGATTTAATTATTAACAGAACAGTGCTGCTGACAGCACAGCTTCCTGTCAGATGTAGGAAAGAAAAGACAGAAGCAGAAAAGAAAAAAAGGATTTTAAAGTCATAGCTCTCCAGTCATCTGATCTGATGCAAACTGTGTATGAGTCTGTGAGTAAATGGACGCACACCAGAGTGTGTTTAGATGAGGCTGATGACTGTGCTTGATGTGGTGGCATCTCCACACCTGCGCTGCCATCTGTGCCCCTGCACCCCCGGTGACCGCTGTGCCTCCTGGCACACGACAAGTGTCGCACAGAAACGTTGATGAACACATCTCACTCTCCCGTCCTCTGGAAGGTGGAGACAAAGACTTTGGATTTTTAGGTTATTTGATTAGACTGGAAAAAGGGAAAAAGCAAGTCCAGCTCTGTTTGAGGGTAACATAATGCACCTACCAGCAACAGCCTGTAATATCTGGTTTGTTTACAGTAAACAAATTGTAACATCTTATATGCGGATCTTATTGCCTTTGGACAGAGTTAGCTTTTTCCACCTGTTTCCAGTTGTTAGGCTACACTAAGCTTCTCAATTAACTCTCAGCAAAAAAAGCATATTTCACTAAAAGTGCTGGATTATACCGTTAATGCAGAGCATGTTTTAATCTCAACAGCGCATTTATCCACAATTAGCATACACTTAACACCCTCTCTGCAGTCTTGCCCACTCGTACAGACACATCTGAGAAACACACAGGCAAACAAAGACCCAGAAAAAGAAAGAATAAAAGAAAAAAGATGGAGAAAAAAAAATATTTTCCCTAAAAGTGGTAAAATTCTCCTCCTTAGGCCTGAAGAGAAGAAAACATAATTAATTAGACACACACAGCGCTCCTACTCACACACACACACACACACACACACACACACACACACACACACTAATGCACACTAATGCACACTTACACAATGACAGTGCTAGCATTGCAACCTTTGCTCTCTAACTCTGTCACTACTAGCCGCGCCGTTTCATTAGCGCAGCGTGGTGACCGCCATGAACGCTGAGAGGAACATGGAGAGACATGGCTGGAGCATTTAGTGCACTGCTCACATCTACAAAAGCAAAGAGAGCCACCAGAGAGGGCTGCCACCCCCTGAGGGGCACTATGCACCTCCTAAGTGGATCACTCTGCGTTGTCACTACGTTTTCACAAAGCTCAGTGGGACGGGGCTGTTTACTCCTTTCATCACCAGCAAACACAAATGAGCTTTGTCAGGCTCGCTAATGCACGCTGGTCGCTCTGCAACTTTTGCTGAGTGTCTGCGCACGTTCGTGTATGTGCGCATCCGTCCTATATGGTGTGTCGTCTCTGTACGATGAGGAGAGAAAAAGTCTTTAAACATTAACCTTCACACACGGCACTTACATATGATGCTATCGTTAACACCCAGCTTTCCCCTGCTGTTTGTTTGCAGTGCAGTTCACAGTGTGGTCAGAGCTGGTCAAGGGCAGAGTTGGACACTAACTCAGCAGGTCAGCGGCGCTAATTGCTGCCGGTCATTGGTTAAATGTTCCCCCTGTTTCCCTCTCACGCCGAGCGGGGACATTATAATGATGAGGGTGAAAGACGGAGGGGAGGGAAATGATAGCATGAGGGAGGAAAAACGGGGGAGCTGAAGCAGCAAGGAGGTTAAAGTGAGCTGGAGGAGGGAGGGTTGAGGCAAAGAAAGAGGTTAATCACAGAAACAGTGTGCTCTTGAAGATGTCTCAGAGAGAAAACAGGGTTGAGAAAGAGTTAACTATGAGAGGGATATTGAAGGTTTACTAACTAGAAGGCCACAAGTTCACATGACCTGCAAAATCCAAAAGTTATATATTACTCTGTGTCTAAAACTGGGATGAAGACTAGCAAGGTAGTAAAAGGGTTAGGATGATAAAGGTTGACTGAAAACACTGAGAGTAATTATAACGATAGCTCTCATGATTTCGCTTTCAACCACTCTGTGTTTTGTGCTCTCCGATCGTTGAGGTTTCCCGAGGTCTGGACTCTTTGACTGCATGCTTCACTCACCACAAAGGCTTCGCATTAAAACCACCTTTCCCCCCCTATCCTAATCTGTATCCTCATTACAATATTTGTAAAAGAAGCCCATGTGGTTCTTCGCTGTGACGTCTGTACTTTCAATTGAGGCTAAAGCAGCAGAGGGTGTGGGAAGAGAGGGAGCAAGGGAGGAGAGAAGTTACAACAACAACCCAGGGATAATTAGCGATAATGTTAAGGCTTTGATGTCTTGTACCTGAGTCTGAGATGGCCCATATAAAATCCCAATACAGCATGTTTATACATACTATCTGACTATTACATAATTACATATTCATCTATGCAAAACGCATTGTCTTTGGACTTAAAGTGTGCAATCACATTCAATACCCACTTTATCTAAGATTATACTTTCCCTTCTCTACATCCCTCCTCTCTTGTTTTGTTTCTCTCCCTCTCTCTCTGTCGGCCTCACTGATATCCATCTCTGCAGGCTCTCTCCTGGTAGGTGGTTAGACGTTAATCCCCCCAGTGTCTGGGTCTGATCGCTCCCAGCGCACCGCACCCACGGCGTAGACTTGCATCCTTCACATGAACTTACACACATTCCTTCCCCGCACACACACTCCTCTCCTCCTTTCAGCTGCCTTCTTTACTCACCGCCCCCCTTCCCATCATTCAAACCTTCTCATTTCCACTCTTTCCCTCTCTCCATCTTATTATGATACACTCTTCCTTTTGTAGTGTCTGTACCCTGATCTGACCTTAAAATCACAGCCGAAATTACAATTTAAAACCTTAAAAATGTGTTAAAATGTCTTGAATGTAGTTATTAGAGATCTCATTTCTCCCCACTCAGTGACGGGATTCTTTGTGCTGCATAGCCACACTTGCTTTAATATAGAACAGGGTTAGTCCCGTAGCACAATGTGGATTTTATCTACTTTATTAGTATTGTAGCACATTGTGTGTTTTATCTGCTTTATTAAATGCAATTGGACTTAACAATTAATTTCCTGTTGTCCTTTTTTGTACGTTAAACTGTCCACTGCAATAAAACTGCAAACCATCATTTTATTTCTTAATCGTATCATTATTCTTTATTATACAGTCCTTTATTATGGTTGTGGATCATAAGTCACACATCTGGTGCAGTCCTAGCCAGTGTAACACTATTACCATGCATGCTTCCCTGCATAGTTCACCTATATTTGCAATGTTGCAGCTTTTGTGGAAAGATTTCTACATAAAGTACATTATGTTTTCAGCAGGCACCCTCAACAGACATCTTTGGATTTCAGGGATATCTAAAGGAGTTGTGGGAACTTGACGTTCTGACTAATCTTAGTCCCTCTTCATTTTTTCATCTACGTAAACATACTCTGCTCTTTGAGGACCTTCCCTCAGATTTACGTAGTCTAACTGGAGGGCCACACTTCATGATCATGATAGTCATGATGATGATCATCATTATAAAGTCCCTCACTCTCCAACCATACCTACGTACCCCTTCATCCTGCAGCTCTCAGCTAATGACGGTCAACGTCAAACAGGGAGCGACAGCAGAAGGACGAGTACAGGAACAAAACAGAGGCAGCCAATCCCACATCAGACCTGGTACAGATCTAAATATAGCTCAAACATCTTTGTTTACAATGAGTTTAACTTTGACAAACAGGACATCTGCCACATTCAGTGATTGCATGTGCATGTAGAAACAAACTTGCAGAAATCCATTGTCTGTTTGTGTGCTCGGATGAGGGTTTTCATGAGTTTTGTTTATTTATATATTCTTATAGGAAAGTAACTGAGTCTGTGTGTGAGTTCATACGTGTCCTTACCTGTGCATAATAATGTTTCAGGGTACACCTGCAGCAAGTGAGTGGACTGATGTGCATTTGTGTGTGTGTGTGGAAAGATGAAGAGAAAGACAAGGAGGGTATGATTGCAAATATCCCTGCAGTGTCATTCAAAATCAAACACTGCACGCCACAGATGATTTATGGTGCCTCATGTGAGCATACACATGTATTGAAGGAAAAATCATATGCAACCGCATAAATTTACAATGCCACTTTCACATACCATATCCATGTCCCATGTCTTAAGATATACATAAATTCCCTCAGTAACAATCTCCTCCACACTTCACCCCCACAGAAAGGGTTTTAATCTCATTTCATCAAAAATGTTTAATACATGGCATTAAACAGCTGCAGCTTCTTTCAGCCTGACATTAGAAGATTGTGGCTAACTCTTCTTCTTTTTTTTTTCCTTGAGAAGACGCACACGCATGGTCACATGCACACGTAAATGCACCAGAAGATGAAAAGCAACGAATGTGAAACAATAATCGGCAGGTACAGAGTCACACTGTACTCTCACACAGCTCATGTTATGTCTATAACTAGGCCGCACTGAGCCCGCCTCATCTCTGCAAACTCACACACACACACACATGCACACATAGAGACACACACAGCCGCTGGGTAATTTTGGCAGACAAAAGAACCAAGCTGTGCGCTGACTACCATCTTAATGCACCCTGACACAAACGAACAGTTTTGACACAATACCTTTCGATCACAACGTATTTGTGTTTGCGTTAGCTCTGCCACTTCAATCAAGGCCTCTTTGTGTGTCTCTTGCCACTCTGTCAGCTCTCAGGGATGCTTCAGCACAGAACAATCTTAAGGACATTCAGTGTAATAACTTAAGACAATTTCAGAGATGTGCTTGTTACCATACTCATGACTTTTGTCTGGAGTTAAAGTTTTTTAACATGTAGTAAGTGTGGCAGCTTAAGATTAGAAAAGGAAAGGAGAGAAAACTTAAAAAAAAACCTCTTAGTTACTTTAATTTGCTGCTATTAAGTCTAAACTCTACTAAGTGTGCTCCTCTTCTTCCAATGAATACCTCAAATGCAAGCATAAAGAAAACCATATACTCTATATATAAATGCATGCACGCACACATGAATACACATTAAAAGGCTTTGCAGATACTTGGCTTCTGACAAACTGCTTGCACACCTCTCTGGGTGCCAGTGCCTTGAGTCAAATTATCCAACACTTTTCACACAGGGAGCACTTACACAACTCTCTCCCCGCGGTGGCTACATTGAAGGTGTCCTTTTGCTAACAACACTGGATGGACACACACCTACACGTGTACGCACACACACGCACTCCCGAACACTCACACCCACACGCACTCACAATCAGACACGCGACTGTGTGCACACCGGTGGAGTAATTACAGACATTTTAATCACTGAACTCTACTCCTGTGGGGCACAGCAGACATAGCAGGGAGTGGGCAGGAGTAGAGGCCCTTGACTGATTTCAACCTTGGCTTAATGATCGTTGATTGAGCCTGAATGCTTTGCTGCAGCTACTACAGCAGATGCCCCTTCTTTTCAGGGAGCCATGGAGGAATCAAGGATACTCTGTCATGTGCAAGGATTGTCTTTTTGATGTGCAAAATGGATTTAAATGGATTGAATGCATCATTTTTCTATTCTGGGGAATAAATAAATAAATAACACTCAGGGTTGTAATATTGGCCAGGGTATTCAGTTCAGGAATTCGATGGATTCAAAGCATAATAATCATTATCAATATTTGAGAAGCTGGAAGGTTAGTTTTAAGCTTTTGGGCATTATGACAAGAGTGAATTTAAAAAGGAACAAACGGTGAATTTCATTTGTCTAATCAGTCCCATATTTTATTAAAAGCAATTGTGTGGTTTGTATTGTTTACCTCCTAATCACACGGGATTTGCCAGTGAAACAGCTTAATCCAGCTAAAACCAAACCTCCAGCTTTAACTTTTCTGCTTTTGGATAGTGACGCACAAACACAAATGAATAGACGTTGTATGGCAGGGAAAAATAATAAAGTGCTTAATCGCTTTGTTTAACAATATTAAATAAATATAACAGAGAGACTCATACTGCACCACTTCCCCTCACTCTGCATACAGCTTTAACTTTTCCTGACTCTCTTATCTTAGGTGGCATACTGGTGGTATGAAAAACAACAAGGCCGGCTTCCTGGGATCATATCACCTGCGTTTTGTTCCACATTGCTGGAGGAAGAGGAGGAGGAGTACACAAAGCCAGGGAGTGTGTTTTAGATAGCTGGGCCGAGCTCCCTGTGAGGACAAGGCCTCTCCTTGACCCACCCACCCCCCCGCCACCCCCCATGCCTTGCTGTTCAGTAGATTAGCTGGAGCACAACAGAGGCCAGTGCTATCGCCGCCTTGCAGCCTCCTCAGCCCCACTGGCCACACAAGATATCGCTCACACACACACACACACACACACACACACACACACACACAAAAATGCACGCATGACACACAAATCTGTGCGCTACTTGCAGGCTCGCATGAGCCATCCTCACACACACACGCACAACATCTTTGGCCCTCATTCCTGTCACTGTGCCTGAGGGTTCATTAGTGACACTGAGGCCACTTCAATAGGAGCAGCACTTTCAGAGCCCCATCCATCCACACACACACACACACACACACACACACACACACACACACACACAGACATTAACTCAGACACGGTTTGCTGATTTTATATATAAGTACACACATCTTCATGTTCATACTGTCTTGTCTGTATATGCCTTTGAGTTAACATGTGTACAGAACTAAAAGCATGTGTGTCTCTCTGACCCTTCATCACGGAAACCATGTGACTGTAGTCGTGTGCAGCACGTCTCTCTGAACTCGCATTAACCAGCAAGATTTCATACTGTAAAAACTGATGTCAGGATCAACAATTCACTACCTAATTACTTCAAGGTCAATTATAGCAGTACTCTGCTTTGAAGTTTCGCAATGGAACATCAAAGGTGTTTTTTTTTTCCCCACCTCAGGATTTCAAAGCAGCAAGAGCAGCCATGGAGTAATGTAACAAAAAAAGGAAGGATGTGAAAATGAGGGTAGACAGTCTGGTTACATGATTTCAATGCAGTAACGGGGAGAGAGAAACATGAGAGAGACAAAGTGAACATTTGTCATATTTCTTTTATAAGATTTTGCGTGGGATCGGGACATGAGGCATTTGTCATGTTCACACACTGGTCTCTGATACAATCCCATTGACAACAGGTTAATGTGAGGTAAAAGGCACGATGTTGGCAAAAGTAAAAAAAAAAAAAACAGGCTACATTTTGGGTTGCGAAAGATGATCATCAAGTAATCCTGCTGTGATCAAATGCTATTAGTCTCTTGGCTTATTTGTCATCTTCTAATGATGTCTTGCAGTTGACTTTGAAAAGCCTGAGCCTCAAAATATAGAATAATTTAGAATAAAACCTCATTACTGAACTGTGCAAATTACTGTAATTTGGAATAAGAAATGATTACAGAAGAACTATTGGAAGACTCAATTTGTTCAAGTATTTGACTTTGGGCATTTCGTCTTTTGTCAAGACTGTAATATAATTTGTCAAATTATTTGTTAAAGTGGCCAAGAAGAGAATATTCCTGCAAATACAGCGAAAGTTAGAGGATCACTTACAATTATAATACCGTACGGTGTAGGATGCCTCCACAATCCTGCGAGTTTTGATAAAGACTGGGAAATTAGACACATCACACAGCATCTGATGGCAGAGGTTGCTGTTCTTGCAAACTGAATTTCAATGTGCAATATTCAATTCTCCAGTGTTCGCAGGGCCCGAAAGTAATTGCACATCCCTGACATCTGTGTGCTCCTGACATTTCACATCTTGTTTTCGAAGGGGCTCGTCTTCCAGGCTTCATGAAAAATGCTCGCTTAATTTGAGTCAAATTACTGGTGGTGTCTAAAAATATAACATTCAAAAATTAAAAGTGGGATTCAACTTTTTTTGAGCGGCACAAAATGTACGAACAATAACAACAACAGGTACACAGAAGGGAAATTGGGTGGTTTTATGTGAATGAAAACAATTAATTCAGTATGTTGGAACATCAGTTTTTGATGGGAGCCACATGGAAGGGTCATACATTAGACTGTAAAGAGGGGTGTCTGATAGGAGCTAACCGGCACACATTGGGACACCTAAACAAGAATGAGAAATGTGGCTACATTATTATACAAGCAGTGATCCATGGCAAATGCTGTGTGAAATTTGTGTGACCACCCACCCACCACCCCCCCCCACCCACCACCCCCCCCCACCCCCCCCCCCGTTTCTAATGCAGGCAGAACTTGAAATAAAAACCTTACTTTTTTCAGCTTCTCACGTCTTGTAAAAAAAAAAAAAAGTCCGATTCTGTGAAATCTGAGCTGAAACACTATTATGTTTAAGCTTTAAATTACAAAGGAGTGCATCATTACATATGTATTTGTGTTTTTGTTTTGTACCAGATGTGGACCATATATCTAGATATGTATTAAACTGTTGGACACACACCGGGTATCTTAAGAAAAGTTTGTTGTACTAACATTGAACGACCCGTCCTCCATGCCAAGCTCATCTACACCTTATAACTTCCCATTGTTTAGAATCCACTAATCACATAGTTGTTTACCTCACTGGGATGATGACAGTCATTGCCACTATTTGTGTGTGTGTGTGTGTGTGTGTGTGTGTGTATGTGGGAGAAAAAGCTAGAGGTGGGTGGGGGTTGTTGGGGGGGGGGGGGGGGGGGGTTTGGTTGTATGCCTGATAACCCCCCCCCCCTGCCCCCCCCTTCCTTAACCTTGCCAACGTGAGGAAGTGGTTAAATCGAAAGAA
>JBBMJY010000005.1:14684603-14771335 GCA_037833715.1 Toxotes lorentzi
CACACACACACACACACACACACACACACACACACACACACACACACACACACACACACACACACACACTCCCTGCTGCTGTCTACTAGGTAGCTTCATAGGACTGGCAGAGGGAAGACAGCAGGAAGAGGTGCAGGGGGTGTGAGAAATGTTGAGATGAGGCTGATTCTGCCTTTTATTCACTGCGATGGAATCAATCATTGCTCCCAGATGGGCCTGTGATTTATGATTAGTGAAGGATTTGGACTGTGTATATGAAAGAAGTACATGTTCGACACAATCCCATGGTGCATTTGTGACAATGACATATAGTCAGTGGTGTAACATGACATTGATGGGCTCCAGTGTAAATTGCTTTTTGGCACTTTCTCTGTAAAGTGTAAATGTATTTGTAGACATGTCTGTCACATAATGAACATGCATAACGCTTTAGGAACATAATGTAACTACAAAAACGTCACATCCACAATGCCCCCAATGTCACTGCTGTAAATTATTTGACAAGCATTTAAACTTTGCACACCACTGCAGGTACAAAAATTGCTTTGGCAAAACTACGGCCAAACAGAAAAGAGGGCCACCCACAGAAAGCACAAAACCACAAAGCCACAAATTTGGTTAGGGATGCGCTTGCTGAAACTGACCTAATTAAACAGATCAATTATCAGCCTTTCCACAAGGAGTTTAAGTTGTTATTATGTTATTATGCAGCTCAGTATGGCTGTATGTCATAACAGCAGTAATCGGAACTGTGTCTTGCATGCATTAGACAAGAATAGGCATTAGAAAGAATAGATGGTGTGTCTGTGTTTATAAGGTCAATGCACTACAATGATGCAATTTAAAAAAAAAACCCTTCTGTTCTATATAAATTAAATGTTCACAAGCCTAACGTTGTGCGTTTTGTATTGGAGCCAGTATTGGGGGGCGGGTTAGATGGGCCCGTCTCTGCTTTTTGTAGGATCTCTGTTATCAACTGCTCTGTAAAGAACAGACCCCATTTTTAATGCAAACTCTGACAAAGATTAACATCCCCAAGGTATAAAGGAGCAAAGTGTCTCACCTTGAGTGACTGACCTAAATTTTTCCTTAACACATCCCAGCACTGTGACGGTAAATGAAGCAGCAGCAACAGCCTGTTTTAGTCGGATCTTTATTATTCTCTGGATCTAAGTAAGAGATACCACAGTATCCCTTGTGTGCGTAAAAAGATACTGCAGTATCTCACTTTTATTTCACTTTTTACACCCTTTAAAATCCTGACAGTGGGTACACGAGGCCGTGCCAACCAAAGCCAAAACATACAGCGTAGTACTGCACTTGCTGCACATTTTTAGATTCTGTATTATTGAGCCACTCAAGAATCTGATTACTATGTTTTTAATGACTCATAAGTACTGCATTTCACAATATGCCCCTAATACAGTACAATTTATGAGGATGTGAGAAGCTAAAGTGGAAGCACATAGAGAAACAGATGTGGGGTGTGACAAATGAAAATATTTGACCGAGTTAAAGGCCCTGCAACAGCCCTGAAGAGCGAGAGCAGCATCCTGTGTAAGATGAGTTTAAATGTGTGCAGAAATCATGACTGCAGGTGCACAAGGTTACATGTTTGACAGTGTGATTTCTTAATGAGGTGCTAAATGCAGGTCATTAAGGACATCACCCATTAACATACCATAAACAAACGGACAATGGACATGAAGAAAAGTGACTTAATCGCTGAGAGGTAACATCAATACTGTAAACACTGACACAACTACTGCAGTGTTTGTCCAGCTTTTATTAATAGTGTGTTAGTAATTAACATTGATGGTCCCCCATCACACAAAGCAGTGTGCAGTTTTCTAGGTGCAGGGAGGTGTATGTGATTTCTCGACCTGAGAATGATACTGACAGAGCTGCAGGGTGCATGAAACCACCCGTTTATGTTTGAGTGTGTCTCTGTTGACTGCAGTTGTGCTCCACCTGTTGACTTCCTCAGACTCTAGAGGAGCACAGGAGCTGAAGACATGTGTCATTTCTACCACACAATAAGCTCTTTCAGAGGCCACTGACATGTAACAGTAAAATAGAAACATAATCGTGAGTAATGACAATGTCCTTGGAAAATACAGTATGACCGCTGAACAAAATGGCAACAGAGAATCATGATATTGCTGCATTACACTCAATAAAACTGACTGTAGCTTGCATGGCAAACTATAAAGACAAGTTAAAGAAGTGAGTAGTTTGCAATAAGTGTTTGGAGGCACTAAGAGGAGCACTTGTGAAATGTCAAAGCAGAGATAGGCTGTGTATTCCAGTGAAACGTGGATGTTTATGGATGCCATGGACTGATGGAGTGCCCTCTGTGGAAGCAACACTACCCAGTCTGTTATAAAATTTTAAAGGAGCTGAGCTTTTGATGGAGGGCAGACCAACACCATCCGCTGATGGACTTCATCATCCAATAAAGTTTGTACAGGCTGCTTCTTTGGAAACACAAAAATCTCTGGAAACACACCAACAACAACTGGATGTAACGGTTAAAAATGCAGCGTGTAACGCAAATATGACAGAAGCCAAATGGCCCACGTGATTGCTGCCTTTGTGTATTACATTGTCTCGTGGCAGAGCAAAACACTGCTCACCATAAGTGAGCTAGACTCATTAACACATGATAATTTAATCCTAGCAGTGATAATTAATGTGCTAATTAACTGCAGTAGATACTGACCAACAATGAGGCACAAATGTCATGTTGATCACCAGCTTCATTTAAGCAATTAAATTATCATTATTTTTTTTAAAGATTATTTCAGGATTGGTGTTACAGCTCTGGCTGGGCTTTTATCTTTGAACTATCATGAGATGTGAAATGTGACACTTGCAGGTTGAATTTTCATTATGAAGTAAAGCTGAGGAATGTGAAATGCTTAATTCTTAAAATGTGAATTTTGATAGTTTTAGATTCATGTGCAGTTTGTCCTCTACATTTTACTGCAAATTCCACTTCATTTTACAACAGAAACAGTCTTAAACACTAGTATTTTATAGACTCAAGCGTTTTGTATTTCACTGCTTCTTTTTCACATATGAGTCATTGAATCAGTCAGACTGCCCAATGACCTCAATCCCCCAGCCTGTCATAAAAGCCAAATGATGTAAAAAGGAGAAAAAGGGTAAATCATACAAGGAATAGATGTATTAAAAAAATGATTCATTATTTAAAATAATTTTTACTACTGACTGAGACACTGAGGTTCTCAGAGACCAGAGGTTTGACCTCGGCAGTGAGCAGTCATCATGATGCAGGTCTGATAGCCTGCAGGTCTTGGTGTCTCTGAGCATCTCCATCCTGATACCCTGCTTTCCACAGACACTTGTTGGTCATCTGAGCACAGAGTGCTGTACAGACTGAGGCTTCATGAGGCAACAAACAAAGCAGATTAGCTGTGTTCCATCCATCAGCCAGGCTGCAGGGGAAAAGAGAGAAATGTGTTTTCGAAACTAAGCATCAAAAGCATTGGATGAGTTCATCTCTGAGCACATGGGTGAACACCGATGTGAGCGCGTTGTGGCAACACTACAAATAAAGCCTCACAATATACACACTTTCAAAAACCTGACAATCACTCCGTTCATAGATAGTTTCATGACAGAATGTATTACACCAATTCAGTTAAATGTTTTGTCAATATGTTTCTGCTAAATGAGGCTTTATCTATTCATTACTCAGCATTTGCGTGTGTAGACATTGTATAGAAAAGTTGTTGGCTCACATGTGGAAAAATTAATGGTTAAATTATTCCTGGCAATCTTAAATTACCTGGATAACCACAGAAATTCAAGTGAACCTTAAGTCAGTCTGACTGTCTGATTGTGCTGTGTGATTTTTTTTTCTTGTTCTTTTTTTTGCAAATAAGTTTCTCTTCTTTTGGGGGAACTGAAGAATCAACAGCATTTTGCAAGCGCGTGAGGATGGAAATATTCTGATGAATTGTAAATTCAATTTGTTTTGGTTTATTGAACAGAGGAATTACTCTTAAGGAGTAAGTTTTGCTTGGGGATTTTTGAGATTGTTGGGATGTACAGTGAAAAATAGAGCTGTCTGTTCTGTCCTGACACTTTTTTTTTATGATTAGAGTCATGTAATTTTGTGGATTTCATTTGTTAGTGACTAGATGGTTTCAACAGTATTTCTGGAGAGAAACTTGGTACATGAAAATTTAAAAAAATTGTCAAATTTGTTGTCATAATGTGCCAGCAGCAAAATCTCTGAGAATAAGTCTATTATGAAGCAGAACACAAAAGAACTAACATACATTTACAATACCAAATGACAGATTTGAGCAGTGGAATTTTTCCACACAACACTACACAGGAAAAATGTCTGCAGGTCTTTTGCTGAAGACTAAGCTACACACTAAGCTTACAAAATATGATGCACTGTTAAAATTTAAACTGCCCAACACTATGTAAAATAGTTAGAACACCTGCAACATTAAAAGGCATTTTACAGCTTTCTGCCTTATCAATCTAACACTGAAAGCTACAATGTTTTTAAAGAGTGCAAGACTATGTTGTCCTAATTAATTACACAATTTGAGTTCTCTTCCCAGCACTGCTACCGAATCCACGGATGAAGAGAGCGTGAACATCATCCTGCAGTGGCAGAGAGGAGGAAGGCCTGTGCTCCAACATCATCTGAGGGTAAATTTAACCCCCACCCACCCCAGGCCCTGGACTACACAGGAAGACTGGAAACACCCCAAGCGTGAACTCATCCAACTGAAGAGAAGAAGAAACACAGAAACTTTTAGTTTAAGTTTGAGAGGAAAATGAGGTGAAAGAAGAATTGATACTAGGAAGATATTCTTATTTGCTCCTTGACAACTAGAGATACTAGGGTCATTCAGCGTCCAATATTTCAGTAGGCCTGTTGTTATTTGACATTGAAGTCAATTCTCTTTACTGTCAGATGTAACGGAGAGAGATGTTTTCCTTTAACCAGTTTCTTCTTTTTCCTCAAGAAGAAGTGATGTTTGTATAGGAAATGTACATTTAAAAAAGGTCAGATTTTCTTGTGTAATGTGTAACACTTCAACACCTTTACATAATATGCATTTTTGAACCAGAAGACCTCTGCATTCATCTGCTGTAATATACTGATATGTAAATCTTATGGAGACGTGGTAAACTGTTCGCCTACATGTGCTTCTGACACTGACACACCCACGCACGCTCGCACATAAAAACCCATCGGGCTCCACACAGAAGCTTGGCTTCGTTGGCTTTTTATAGGAAAGACTCATTCAGCAGCTCCCAGAGCACATGGCCTTTGTGCTGTAGGGACAGAGGGCAAAAATAAGATGGTCATAGCTCATACGTACCCTCTCTTCCTCACAGTTTCTTTTAAGGTTGGCTTTGGGAAAGATTTAGAGGGATTGCAGCGAGGGCACTGAGGGATCTGTCCTCGGGGTTTGTTTGAAAAATGCTCTTTTCTGGGGACTGGTACTGGTTTGTTTTGGTTCATATTCCCTTTCGCCCTCTCTACTTCTCCCCAGCCTCCTTCACTAGTTTGATTTCCTTCTCTTCTCTCAGCTGTAAATGAATGTTTCTCTTTTTGAAAATAAGGATTACAGGATTGGCTCTGTAAATGGTGTGGCTCTGTGACCACCTAACAGCCAGTTGGTTGGTTGTTTGGTTGGTCCACCACTTTGGCTGAGCCTAAACTTTCTCAAAAACTTTTGGATGCATTGCCACAAAATTTGGTACACATATTTATGATGCCCAGAGGATGAAGCCATGGCCATATGGTGGGTTTTAGAAACACCAAGGTCCAAAAACTGAATTTGCTAGTTTTTGTTTGTGTTGAACATCACAGGGACAAAATGCTAATCCTATCCTGGGCACAGTGGGTAGAACCTGCTCTTCCTCTCTCATCTCCATCACCTTCTCTCTTTCTTTTTCTCTTTCCTTCCCAAAGCCCTTGCCTTCCCCTTCCCTGAGCTTTGGTTGATGCAGTCTTTTCATTTTCATCTGTGTCATGTGAACAAAGTAAACATAAGGTCAGTTGATAGATTATGCAAATGTTACCAGCCTTTGCTTGGATGATCTTGCAATGAACATAAAAGTATAAAGGGTTAGCTCATTTTAACATGCATTTCAGCCCTTTACACAAACTGAATTGAAAGAAAAGTTTTGCATGGATGGAATTAATGTTAGCTAGCTGGCTGGCAAAATGATGGAAGGCCACAAATTAAATGCAACCGCAAGTAGTCCACTAATAAAATTCTCTAGTCACCTGTATCACACTTCAGCGGATTCAGCCGCCTGTCTGGTTTGTTGACGTAATCAAGAACCACTGTGTTAAGTAAAGATTTTGCAGTAATAAGAGGATCATTCACTCCACACAAGCAATGACACTTGTGATCAGATGACATTGTTGGTTCCTTAGGTGTCTGTACACGGTCTTTGCAACTCCAAAGTAGAGTTTTTAGGCAGTTATTTCACAACTTTTATTATATACACCTCAGAAAAAAGACCAAGGTCCAGACCTCAGTGGCTTCAGTGGGTTGTACAGCAATGGATGAAGCTCTAACCCAACCTGACTTTCCCTTTTATGATTTTTGAGAGAAATGTCTCAACAACTATTTGATGGACTGCCTAAGAAATTTGTACAGACATTCATGTCCACCTCAGGATGAAATATAATAATGGTGGTGATCCTCTAACATTTCAAATATAATTATAATTTGTTCATGTTAGCAAGCTGAGTTTAGAATTTAGTTCAAAGCACTGCTCCTGCTGTGCCTCAGTACAGCCTCATAGAGTTGTTAACTTTAAAGCAGCTATAATTGATATTTATGTAATAACATGTCCAGCTACTTTACTATTTTGGTTCTCTCGCAATGGCATTTCCAGTTGAAGCAGGCAGCCATTTCCAAAGGAGAAGAAAAAACTCTAAAAACTTACTGTACATTATCTGCTCTGCAACAAAAAGCTAAAGTTAGCAGCTAGCTGACGAATATAGAAATTAGTGGCTAAATACCTAGCTATTTCCATCAGAAGTTGGTAGAAACCAAAAAAAAAGTTGTAAAAGAGTCTGAAACCAAAACTCTGAATGATAATAATGTTGATCACAATCTCCTTGATGTATAAATAACCAATATTGTGCTAATGAGTTTGCTGTATCAGCTTAAAAGGTGATGATGTGTCAGTGTTGTCTTTGCAACTTGATTTCACTGCCTCCAAGTGGCCAAAAAGTAAAAAAAATAGAGTATTTTACACCTGTCCAACTATTTAAACTTTAACGCCACAGATGATCAAGTAGCTTAAACACAGAAACAGCACACTGAAGTGTCTTCAAGTGATACAAAAGTCTAAAATAAAGTGTGTGCTGGTGTGTCACCACAATGACTTCACCTTTTCAAACAGCTACAAACTGCATAAATTATACTGTGACTCATAAGTGTTAAGCTGAGCTCTCGGCACAGGCTCTAACCCAGAAGCGAGTGCAGCTCAGCCTGCTTATCACATGTAGACAGCCTTACCTGTCATCTTTCCCGCTCCATGATCCCCTCCCACTCCACCCCCAACCCCCCACTGTTACTCTATTACCCTGGTTTCCTCCCTTTTCCTGTTGTTTCTTCCACTGTTCCACAGTGCTGATTCCCTTTCTTATTTTGTCCATCACTCTTCATTGTTCACACTGTCTGTGGAAGGTCAATTGATCTGGTTTGGAACTGCTGGAAATGTTTCAACTGATTGTTCATGACACACACGCACACACTGTGCGCACACACAGAAAATGGGCCCTTCACTTTATCAAGGGCGGAAGATAAACAACTCTGGATAAGGTGAGAGACAAGGTGGGGATGTTAAATGTGCTGCTCTAAATGTCTTCACACATCGCCTGTTAACTGATGCTGAATAAGGGCATCTGTCCTTCTCAGGAAGATCGTGGGGTATGGTGTGTGTGTGTGTGTGTGTGTGTGTGTGTGTGTGTGTGTGTGTGTGTGTGTGTGAGCTGGTGTGTGTGCGCGCTTCTTTGAGCGCACGTATGACTGTTGAAGACTTGCTGTGTTTGCAGAGTCCTTTTTGTTTGCGACACAATTTACCAATTAATCAAGAGGTCAATTGCACGATTTATTGCAGCAATAGAGCATGTTTGATCTGAGTTGGAACAGCAGTGAAGCAACAGTGAAATAATGGACAAAGATGTAAATGCAGCACCTATAAGTATGCTATAATTTAAGGTGCAGAACTACAATTCTGCAGTTGTTAATACCTAGATTTCTTAACTGATTAAATGCAAAGACTAAGCACCAATATTAAAGTTACACACTCACTATTGATGGTCGTCAGTTATGTTATTCTGGCTAAACTGGTATCAGATAGGGCCTCCTCCAGCCAAGATGGAAGGAAAAGATGTGAAGATTTGAAAGGTCACTTTTCCACCAAATGCACAAAAGATGTCCCACACCCATGCACACGAGTAGTGGTAGTGGAGTAGTAGTAACTGTTCCGTCAACCAGCTTGTGCATAATGGCTTATTAATGTGTGACTACTCAATTAATATAGTGAAGGATTACTGTTTAGTCTCTGACCTTGTCACTCTCTGTGCCACAAATTTAAGTTTGCACAGAGGAGGAATGGAGAGTGACAATAACAAATGTCTTCCCCAGGAAGACTGTTTAAGAAGATTAAAGGTGGGAACTGGGGTGGAGGTGACTGAAATTCTAAGTGCTAAGGAGCAGTGATGAATGTTGAGATCCTTGCAGGTCTCTCCCTGAACTACTCAGTGGTTCAGGGAGTAACCTACAGTAGGTTTTGCTCCATTAACATCAACAGTACAGTCACAGTTCCTGGAGTAGAGGCAGAAGTATCAGTGATAGTATAGTAGTACCAGCAACAACAGCAGTAGTATGTTTACTGGTAAAATAATGTTTTCCTACAGGCTTGCTATAGCCCACTTTTATTGTGAAGCAACTACAGTACTTGTCACCAAGTGTAGCTGAGCTTTGTAGGCAGTAAGGTGGAGCACCACAATAGAAATGCTATTTTCACAGTATGTGCTTTAATTTGGCCTGAATAATAACATTTAGAAACCAAGGGTGCTTTTCTGTATATTTATAAGTGTGAGCAATAAACACACTACTCTCTGTTCAGGATAGTTTAGTTAAGTAGTGTAAAGTGAAAACAGTAGCTAAATGTTGAGAAGGTGAACTTTCTTTACTTCCCTTAAATAATCAGCAGTGTTGATTCGCTAACCTGCCGCCACCCCTGAGAAGAAAGTCTTTTTTATTATTATTCTCTTCTTCAACATTGCTATTAAATGCAATAGTGAACAGTTAATAATTAATCTGATTTAGGGGGTGCCCTGTCCATTGCCTAAAATACCCATAATTCCGTGCTCAACCTCACAGACAATCTCCATCCAGCCTCTCCTCTCTCAGTGTAACAGTATTGGATTTAGCTGTACTGTAAGTGGTGACGCGATTTTGCCCTTAGAACTACAAAATTGTGAAATCAAAATTTGCTCTCTCTAGCGATGGATTCCACATGTGTAAAGAGGAAGAGGAACAAAGAACAATGAAGTGAACAGTCCACCAGACCTCGGGCCAAAGTTTAATATGCTTTCCCTCAGGCAGTTGCAACTCCAGACTGGTTAATTATGCTGCAGCCCACACACTTTCTCAGAAAGAGGGTGATCGGATCCCTTTTCATTTCTTAACATGAATTCTATTTAAAACTCCCTCAAGATTATGGGACCACCAAGGATCTTCAGCTGATGAGTTGAAGAGGACTTCTTGCTAATTTCTTTGTTTGTTGTTGTAAATGGACTGAGCATGCTCTCTTTTTCTCTCTCTCCCTCTCTAACTCTTTTTGTCCTAATCTACACTGGAGATCCTTGCTCACACGCACCCTTTCTGTGCTCACCACCACTCTCACTGCCACCTAGCTTTTCTGTATTACACACAGACACACACGCACACACTCACACTCTCACGCATCTCTTCCTCACCCCCAGCATCCACTCATCTCTTACACTTGTTCAGTCCCACACTGGATTGCTTGTACATGGTCTCACAACCTCATATCACCATTTGTGCCATGATTATTACACTGATGTTCGTTATTGATTGCATTTGATTAGTATTAGGTGATAATTAGTGTTAAATGTTTTTATAAATTCACTGAAGCCATTCACTGCCAAGCAAAGTACTTATATTGCTTTCATAATAGTGTTATCTCAATGGTTTTTACAAACCTAATAATTTAACTGGATTGGATCTGTTGCACCTGTAGTGTTAACATTTGATGTGTAATATAATCATAGTGCTTAGATATTTACTGATAGGAGGTGGTTTGATGATAAACATAGCAGCCGGAGCAGATGACTGCTGATTTGGTGTGAACACGAACAGATGCGTAGCCAGTGATAGTGTTACGTGACAAGTTTGTCTCTGAATGTCATGTTCCCTTCTCATAGGGACACGTAGGCAGTGGAAAAGAGACAGCAGGAGAGGCAGGTGAGGTAAGATGTTACTGTGGCTTAGTGATAATATGCAACAATGTAAAGGTCATTACTTTGTGTAAAAAAAAAAAAATTAAAAAAAAGACTGATTTTTGTTAGAGGCTTTCTTTTTCTTCTTTAAGTATCATTTTATTAGCTGCAAACAAGCAGTCAGAGACAGAGCATACAGCAGGTTCTGCCTCTGTAGGTATGCATGTTAAAGAAAGGTCAGGTGTGTTTTATCTTGTCATGTAAACTGGGAGTGGTGCTACACGTGCTTAGATTATTTGGGTTAATACTTAGTACTGAAAAAATTAATAAGGAATAAATTTGTATTTTGACTTAGATCAGAACATATTTATGTGAAAGATTAAAGACATTAGAAGCTATTACAGACACTATTGCCTTTTTTTTTTTTTTTTTTTTTTTGATGGTGTAGCATCATCCAGGCAATTACAACCCCCATTCAATCTTTAGACATTCTGTTCAAAATGTGCTGCTGTGTAGCTTTCCATTAAATTGCTAAGAATAAGTTCATGGCAGACTAATATAGTACGCACGACCTTTGAGGCTTTGTCTTTTACATCCACGTTTTATTTTTTTTTTCCAGCTGGAGAACAAATAACATGACAATGCCATGGGATTGTGAAACTGTGCCCCCTCAAAAGAAAAAAAAAAAAGGGAAAAGAAAAAGTCATAGCCGTCTCTCTGTCTCTCAAGAGGTGGAGAAAAGAGAGATGAGCAAAGAGGAGGAAAAAAGGGGGAAAAGTGACAGAGGAGGTCAGAGACAGGATGAGAGGAAAGGATATCTGAGGATACAGAGAGAAGAAGGTTTAGGGATGAGCAAGGACAGAACAAGGGCTAAGAGCTTGTGTGTGCGTGTGTGTGTCTACCTCTTCTGCTGTACGTTTAAAATGTGTCTCGCTTCAAGGTGACCTGTGTCACATATTTGGGGGGAGAGAGAGAGAGAGAATGGATATAGATGGATGGTTTCATGGCCTTTGCTGTTCACTTGCCTGCAGTTTTCCTGGCACTACAGAAAGAATGGAGGGAGGACAGGAACAATGCCCAGCTACGAGGGGAAAAAACAAAATCATCCACTCTGCGTCACTGCATTGCACTGCGTTTGGTGTCTTAAGTGCACACATCCATTCATGGGCATTTAAGTTATGTCAAGTCTTAGCAGACTCATGATTATAAATAGAAACTTGCAATCCATGATTTCTTATTTTCTAACTGAAAAACAGAACATGCAGAGAGTGCTTTTAAGTTTTAAAACACAAATGACTTCATGGAGCGGAGACTCCTCATTTTCTAAAGTTTAAGTACATTTCTGAAAATACTTGAGATGTGATCAATCACTGTAGTGTGTTATTGGGATTAGTGAGTGTTGCACAATCTCTGAATTTCAAATTGTAATCCCCTCCACTACTAATTTCTGGAAAAAAAACTGCTCAACCCTGATGATAACAGCAGCTCCGAGTGAGCATGTTTTGATTTTCAGGTCAAAGACGTCCAGTCTACAACACTGAGGCTAACTTTCAGTTATTTCACAGTGATTGCACAGGTATACAAGTGAGACACTTGAGTTAAGGTGGCTTCTTTAGCTCTGCGCACAGCCTGTATTAGTCTAAACACACTGCTGACGCACTGCTGAATACGAGTTCTATTAAGCACATATTTTTACAGGAGCATTAAATCTTGTGACTATCTGTAATGTGAAAGGTTTGCTAGAACAGTTGAGCCCAGTGAAAATCATCCTCCCGCGTCTGCAGATCTATGCAGTTTTCAGTCACTTACGGGTCATTGTTTCATTTGTTATTTTAAGTAGGCAACTTCATTGTTGCCATGAGTTGTGTTTTTGTGGTCTTGTACTTTTTGCTACTTAATGCGACTTTAACTGTAAAACAAAACAAAAAAAAACAAAAAAAAAAAACAGGAGTTCTGCATTGCTCAGGAGTTGCCAAGGCCAAGTATTCTCCTGAGAGCTGACATTTCTCACATTCTGCACCCCCCCCCCCTTCTCTCTCTCTCTTTATCTCCCTGGCTTGTACTCATATCACTCCTTTGCTTGCTCCAGACCAGCAATGGGTGTTCAAAGCTTCATCATGCAGAAAGTCCCCCCTACCTGTCTACCCCTCCATCCTTCAACAGTCTAAAGATAACAATCCAGAGGTTCAGCGCTCACCAGATTCCAGTTCTCCACCCTCTCTCTTTTCTGTCTTATGCCTCCACATTTCTTGATCCCCATTTTCTTAGTTTATCCATTCTTTCACAATTCAAAGTCATATCATTTGTAATATTTAGGTCATCATTAGCCTGCAGATTGTCTTGGCTTAGAAACGGCTTAGGAAAGGTGAAAAGGCCCGTGGCAGCTAAAATGGAAGAAAAGGCTCAATCCTGTTCCCTCTTTCTTCTCCCTCCTCTCTTTCTGATAGCTCAGTCTTTTTGCACTATGCATTATTCAGCCGATTCTAAAACTTTCTCTGAAGGCCAAGGGAGAAGAAAAGAGGAACAGGAGATGAGGATTCAAGAGTAAAAAAAGAGTATGTAGTATAAGTCCCTCTTCAGGGCAGAAGAAAAATTCAGTTCAATTCACACAAAAACAACCTCAAAATACAAATATTAGAAAGAGCTGAGCTATACAAGGATTTAAGGCCCAGTGCATAGCTGGTAAACAATGTCCAACGCCATGAAGGCACATGTTATGTTGAAAAAGAACAGAGGTCAAAAGGGTAAGCTAAATTGCTGATCTATTCACAAGGTAAACTAGCCAGTTCTTGTACTACAGCTACTCACAAGTCTGATGGCCTCTGATATAGAGAGATGCTGGAGTGGAGGTGGGGAGCATTTTCCTGTTTTTTAATAGGTAGATAGATAGCAAGATAGCTAGGTAAAGAGGTAGCAAAACAGGAACTTAGAGGAAAAAAATACAGGTACAGACAGGACACATGGGACGAGTGTAATACAGCTGTGCATTGTGCGAGTTCTCACTATCCATCAGCTTATGGTTTACACAGGCTTTTCTAATGCATCAGTGCCCTCAGCCTGTCATAGCTTAAGCAACGTGCCTGCCCTTAAATATATGAAAATCTGCTCCCTTCGAGTGTGCAAATCAGCATTTTTGGAACACGTACGCAGGCAGACACGGACGCGTGGAAACACATGCAGACACCCCAACATTTCAGCCTTAGAGAGATGCACATTCACATTCTCACCGGCATCACAAGCCGTGCGTGCACACACACAAACACTCATGCATACACACACTCTGAAAGTCACATTGCGATGGCTTGAAATGCCTTTTATGCAGATTGAGTACAAGCCCTCAGCTGATCAGAATCTAGCCTTGAATTTGATATGGGACTGAAAGCAGCAATGTCATTCCAGCTGGGCAAGAGCACCTGTCAGCTCACACAGCTCCCACTGCAGCCAATGCTAGGCAAACCAATTAACTTTCATTCTGTCTGGCCATGTTACTTACTCCACATGTGTGCGTACCCTTGCATTTCTATCCTTGTACTTAGCAAGCGATCTCATATGGACTGAAAGATGAATGAAAGAAAATCCTCCAGTTAAGACATTAGTCCAGTGCAAAAATATGTGTATGGGTATAAGTCAACATATTCACACGCACACACAAACATACCAGGTAAATCCTATTTCGACAAAGGCATGACATTTGCCCACACCCTGACCTCTGCATTTTGTCCCACCGCAACAGATGTTGGACATGTGGCACAACACACTCACGCACACACATGCTCTCGACAGAGTGATGACAAGCCCTACGCAGCGATACGCTGTTCACTTGTGTGTAAGACACTCTTTGATATTCTGTGCATGACTGCTGGCTGAGGTTAGCAAGCGGATCACATCTATTACCTTGCTAATTCTACAGCTTGGCCTTTGCATAATAAGATGCATTTTCTCTGAGAGGGGGAGAGAGTGAGAGGGAGAAAAAGAGAAAAAGGAGGAGAGACGGAGATAAGGAGAAAAAAGAGACAGGGTGAGTAATCAAAACATGTTGGCAATAACTTAATGAGTGAACGTCGCCATTGTCGTTTAGGCCTCAGATGGTAATTGAGTTAACAAAAGTGTTCTTCACTGCTTAGACTCCTCTCTAATGACAAAGGAAATGTTTCCATTCATTTGCACCATCAGCCACTGATACATTAACTCTGACTACATGTGCCAAACATAATTATATTCAAGAAACAGGTGCTTTTTTGTTATGAATCATGTTAATGATGGGTTACTTTTTCACCATTGATTTTCTCTAGGTTTCTAGGTTTCTAGTACCCCTGTGTTCCCAGGCCAGCTGCAAGGTGTAATCCAACCCAATCGGTTGTGCCCTAGAACACTTCCAAATGACAGAGACCAGGAACCATCCTTCTGCCAGTCCTCAGACCACCTCAGCTGACTTCTCTCAGTGTGAATCAACGGTTCCAAGCTGATATCACTGTCTCCAGAACAGCCCACCCTGAAAAAAAGTTCATTACCACAGATGAGGATCGGTAGGGCAAGTGGTTACTCTGTCTTTACAGTCATGGCCATCACCTGCCAAAATACCTGAGCTCCTTCCCTTGGATCACAACAAATTGGTTAAGGTTCTTAAGGTTCTCCAGATCTACAAAACACATGGGACCGGACTAACATATTCCCATGGCAGCTTGATTATCCGTGACATGATAAAAAACTGGACCACTGTGTGAATCCACATTTGTCTATCTGTCTCCCTCTGGGACCTTGGCATACAGTGGGGTTTCCCAGGGAAGCTGCGAAGGGGTGCTACCACAGTAGTTGAAACACACCCTCCAGTTCCTTATTTGGAAAGCAGGGACCACCAACCCCGCCAATCCAAGCACAGTGCCACCAACCTCCCTGTAGTACTGCAGCAACTTGTCAAGCATAATAACCCAGCAATATCCAAAGCCTTTATCTAGTCAGGGTGACATAGTCATTTAGGTATGTTTCAAATTGCTAGTACATATAACATGAGTAACATACATATTTATTTTCAATTGATAGTAAAACTTTTTGACTGGTATGTTTCCTATTGGCCTCAATATGAGAGGCTTCATTACTCAGTGTTAATACATGTATCGTATTAATGTTGCTCTGATGCTTCCATATATGCACATTTCAAACCAGAGCTCTATTTCGTCTGCACATTACCATTGTGCAGTGTCCTTCAGGCGAGTGTGCACCTTAGAATAAAAAAAAAATCTAGTTCCGATTACAGTGAATTACAGTCTTATTATCACTTGGTTACCACAGATACTGTACTCCATTTTTTTTGCAAGTAGCTAACAGAGTAGTCATCACCAAGGCCAACTCATCCTCCACTCTCCACCACAAAATGAGAGAAGCACAAAGAAAAGAACCATGAATGTAAAAGACACCGTTTAGTGAATCTCAATGGCTGGTGAAATATTTTGTTAAAACAACAAAAAAACAAAAAAACACCAGGGATCAGGGTTTGAAGAACTCTCTGGGTGGAGTGGGTTGAAACTGACCCTCGCAAACAGCATGATCAAAAACAAATGGAGAGGCAAACAACGTTACAGTAAAAGCAGCGACAAAGAAGTCATGAGCCTTTGCTGGTGAATGGAAGGAAAGAGTTACCTCACAAGTGAGGCTGCTGAAGTGCAAAACTTGAGAAGTGAACGTTCTTATTGACAGGACATAAAGAGAAGAGGAGGAACGTCTGCAGGGAAGAAACAACCATGAAAACGAGGGTAAATAAGGTCCAAATAAGCACAGAGCATGTTTGATGTGGTGCATTCAGTTGTATCAGAGATAACTTACATAGCGGGCCTTGTATGAGCACTGCAGTCTGGACTACATGTCTGAAAGGAATTTGCAGAGGAGCAGCAAATATGAATGTTAGTGTTATTGTGATGCGAAGCCTCGACACCCGCTTGGTTTGTAAGCATGATACATTCTGCATGATGAAACCTTGAAGGGAAAAAAAAAACTTTGGGAGCAAATGAAAATTTCATGGCCCAGTGCCTCCATAGCAGCCCGGGTTAGCTCTTCCATTTCGAGTCCCCACCCTCAAAAAATAATCATGTTCTTGGAGAGGAAAAGGTTTTGGAAACATTTTTTCACCCTCACCCTCTTTCTCCCTCTCTCATTCTGTCTCCCACACACACACACACACACCAGCTTAACAATCTGGTTGTATTTCTCCACATTCCTCAATTGATATAATAAATTCTATTAAAATGTTAGTTTTGTTTCAATTTTCTACACAGCATAAATACTGCGTTAGTCTTTTTAAAAATATTTTGGCATGTGCAGTACACATATGACAGTGATGTGTCGGTCGCGAACGAAATGGCTCTTAGAGCCGGCTCTTTGAAGTGAACGATGGGAGCCGACTCCTGCCTAGAAGCCGGAGCCGCTACCTGATGTGAGGTGTGTCAGCACTGAGCAGGAGGGGGAGGAGCGGGGGAGAGAGAGCGAGACGGAGAGAGAGAGAGCGAGAGGGAGAGGGAGAGAGAGAGAGCGAGAGGGAGAGAGGGAGAGAGAGAGAGAGAGAGAGAGAGAGAGAGTAGCCACTACAGAGACAACAGAAAATGAGTGACCACAGGAAATGCAGTAAAATTTGGATGCATTTCAATTACATCGATATACATCTAAATACAATAAGCCATATAAATAATAAACATTTAATATGGTGTATGTTTTGTACATTAGTAATTCATTTTACACATAATTTTACATTATTTTGGTAATAAATTAATTTAAGAAACGAAAAAATCTGAGGAGACACTTGGGAGCCGAAAGAGCCGTCTCTTTTTAGTGAGCCGAGCCATAAGAACCGGCTCTCTTAAAAGAGCCGGAATTCCCATCAGTAATATATGATGTTTGTCTTACAATTTTTCATTTGGATTTTGGTTTGTTTCCTCCCATACAGATTTAAACACCCTTTAGGCGAAAGGTCAGCACTTTAACAATAATCATTGTTTCATTTCATATTCAGCAAGCTGGAGTACAGCACTGGGCCAACAATACAGATAAACTCATGTTAGTTAATACTACAGTCCTGGTTATGACTGAGCAACATGGTAAAGTCTGCAGTAAATCTAACAATTCTAGAGATGCAGGTGTGTTTGCATGTATGACCATATGACCATATGTACCCGTGTATGTGGAGGACTATGCATGTTTACATCTCAGTCTATCCATGAGTACATGGATAAACCACACATTGAATATCAGTAGCTAGACATATGAATGCAGCCAGATGAAAGGCTTAGCAATCGACAAGGTCGTAAATGGGCTTTAATGGCAGTTATGGAAGACAATATAGGCTGAGAGAGCATAGAAAACAGGACTAGGAAGAGAAGACAAAGGAAACGTCAAATACGTGAACCAAAGCAAACAGGCTACTGCATAATCCCATTAAGACCTTGAAAAGGCAGAAAGAAGAGAAAAAGAATCACACAAGTGTTAGCAGTAAATGCCTGATTTAAACATCTTCATATTTTATTGAGGCATACTCCTGCCAGTGAGTACAAATAATGCATGGTCGGACAAAAAGGGACACAGAGATTTTCATTCCAGAATATCGCTATATCTTAAATCACCTCTTCCCACAGTGGAATCAGGTGAACTGCAGCGAAGTCATGCATTTGTCCTTGACTTATAAAGGGAGGCTGACTGATTCCAAGCCATCATTGGCTCCTATTGATCACATTGACCTGACGCTCACCTCACTTATGTTCTCTGACCTCTTAGGAGTTTTAGTCTGAGCTTCCTGTCTGCTTGTATAACTGCTTCTCTGCAAGAAGCGCTGCTAGCCATCTACAGCCTTAAACACTTGCAGTGATTCTGACTGCAGCGGTGGCCATGGGAGGCCTATGGTGTCACTCCGTCGGCCCTTGTCTTTTATGTTTCTATTCTTCTGCTTAAAAGGAAAAACGCTAACGAGCAGGAAAAAAAAGGGAGGCACGGAGGGAGGACGGCTGTCTACACAAGAGACAACAAAAGAAGACAAGACACGACAAGAGAGGAGAACAGTAAAAGAAAAACTGAGAGAATAAGACAGTCTGCAAGAACAAAACAATTCAGATCTCCTTGTTGTCTCTTTAGAGCCAGCAAAATCTCTACAGCGACATCAGGGAGACAGACACAATGATCAACTCAGCCTGAAAATGACCAGCAAGAGAGTCCTGACAGAACCAGTGAAACAAAACAGCAAAGAGTCAATATGGGGCCAAATGCACATAAGATTGACATTTAGGCCAGAGAGAAACTGAAATGTACCACGGTGATGGGCAGCAAGAGTAATCTCTTCTTGTCTCAATGTGCTGTCTTCTCTGCATGCTTCTTACTTTTTTTGTAACCAGTAGTGAGCACTTAAACAATTTACTTACTTTACATTTCTTAGGCCAGCTCCATGAGTGCCTTCAAACCAATGTGGTACAACAGACAGCTGGCTATTATACCACATAATGGTGGTATTTACTAAAGACTTCTCCCAGTCAGCACCAGTAACTCCAAAGATGCGGCCCTTCCAGGGTTCACACATCCTCCAACCCTGGCCAAAAACCCAGGAGAATCCTAAATGAAACCTTACAAATGGTTAGTGAACCAACTAAGAAAACATAACATGTAAACAAGACAACCTTGGAGGTAGTGCAGGCTGGATTCCTCCTCTTTTGCTGGAGGCTAGCAGACTCTCCTCAATTCCAGTCCTTGTGCCAAGCTTACACGGCATGGACCAATCATCTCTCGCAGAGACAAAACAAAAAGTTTGACACCACCCACCATTAACTGTATGCCAGTAGAAGTTCTTGTTTGAACCAGGAACATACAATGTGATGTAATGTAACAGTCATCACTGGATAACTTTGATGCTGAAGAAAAGTTTAAAAAAAAAACTTGATGATTCTCAGGCACATTCCGGATTTTTTTTTCCAATGATTTCTATGCAGATTTATGTCCATTTATTTGAGAGGGACAACTGGATTAATGATTTCCTGGGAAAGTGTACGTCACACCGAATCTAAAAATATGCTTACTGTGTCTGTGTTCAGTGAGGGGTGGAGAAGTCTCTACAGCTGCCGTCCTTCGTGAAGGAGAAAACTACAAACTTTTTTCAGCCTGGAGTCTACAGGGGGTGACTGTTACTCACAAGATTATCACTTTAAGATTTTAAGTTTCCAGTAACTATAAATGAAGCACATTTTGATTAGATGATTTGGTGGCAAATAATGAGCAACACAGGCACCTTGGCATACCTTAGGGTTTAGCCATGTGAAGTCTGTGAAACAGTTTAACAGGAAGCTTGGGAAATTTGGATGGATGGAGGGAAACGGGGCATTTCTAAAAAGGCAACCAACCACTGTGTCATTACAACATGAAAGTGAGAGCCTTGTTAAAGGTTGCCGTCTGCCACATGCCCCACTAGTCCTTGTGCTCTTTAATCCCCCTGCTGGGCTAGTAAATTCCCCTTTAATTAGAATGCAAATACCACTAATAAGATTAACATACCAAGACTTGTTTTCCTATGACCAAGGCATAGAAAGGGAAGGAAATTAAATGATCCCAAGAAATTGAGTGGAGGTTTACAAATGTCACATATGTGGCAGAAGTGGATGTGTGAATGTCTCTCTATAGTCATTGTCAACAACCCTCTCTGTTTTGCTCTTATTGGAGATTAAAGTGAGAGTAACAAAGATGGAGAGAAAGGAAGCTTAACAGGGGCGTGAGAGACAATAAGGGAAAACATAAAGAGAATAAGAGGGCAACAGGAAGCGAAGGGAGAAATTTGAACATCACTCATGATTAGAGGCAATAAAGCCAATAGTGGTCCATCAGCAGTAAAATATAGCCCACAGGAAGGTTATGCTCATTTTCCTCTGTGTCTGTATGTCTGCATATGTGTGTGTGTGTGTGTGTGTGTGTGTGTGTGTGTGTGTGTGTGTGTGGTAAGAACATTCTGACACGGTGTTTTTTTTTCCCCTCCTGAAAATAAAGGCTCATCAGGCTCCTGAAGTGTGATGAGATGTCATATTAGGATATTATGGCGTAGATGGAGAAGGCCTAGAAAAGGGCGTAAAAGAGTGCTGATGGGAGGAGAGAAAGTTTTAAGTGATGCTTTAAAACCCATTACAGACTGTTTGCTGTAGGGAACATGGGTAGCACGAGCACAGTGGTGCCTGAGAAATAGGCAACAGGGTAAGCAGTGACTCAGGGCTCATGTAAGGCTCACAGAGTAACAATTGCAAACAAATTGCTGAAACAGAGTGCATGGTGCCACAAGGTTACAATCACCTTCATGAAATTTTAAGGAGGCATCAATGTTTAAAATATGAGTTTTACAGCAAGCGATTGCCCTTAAATAAATGCAAAGCTTTGTCAGCCAAATGCTGCACCAATCAAAGCTAATGTCGTCAAGTTGCCAGATTGCCCCCCCACCCAACCCTCTTGTCTGCTTGACACTTTTCCCAGATTGATGTGTGTGTTGCAAGGTAATATCTTTTAATCGTGGGACGGATATATAACCCAGCCAATCCTTTTTTTTATTTGATATCCTTGTCATGATTGATAGATATCATCAAAATTAAAGGCTCAACTTTGAGGTCAGGAAGAGTGATTTGCTGTCAGCGCTTCTTTAATAGTGAAAGGAGAGCCAGCGAGTCGTTTCTCTTTGGGGACAGTGAGAGAAAGAAGAGGAGGAGGGGGAAACAGAGGGAGGGATGGTGTTGGAGGAGAAAGGAGAGCGTCTTATGAGGTTATTAGGTTTTAATCAATATGGTATATGGCCAGTAGATGATTGGAAAACAAACCTAATCTGGGAAGCAATACGTCTCTCATTCATCTCCCAGACTGTCTCTCTGGTGGATCTGCCTGGCTCCTATTGCCACCTTTTTCCATCACACACACATCACAGTGAATGTCTGTTACTGTTCATAACAACCACCTAAAACAAAGTAAACAAGGGTATTTGACATCAGAGAACCTTGCAGTTGACGTGGACTTGTGGCTTGGGTAGATTAAAAACAAAACAAAACCAAAAAAAAACATCTACATAAAATATAAAAGGGGTCTTGGTATTTTGGTAGTTTGCAAATAATTGGTGGAGACACTTTAACAGAAATTAATTATAGATTCCACTGGACTTCGTTAGGTCAAGGCCCTGATTGCATTTATGCCATTTTTACTCGAGGGTATACTTCATCTGCTTTCCTGTTTGCAACATTTACAGGCAAGATATTGGCAGGACACAGTGGCCTGCAGAGTGTGTGCTTTGGTGTAATTTCTGATGTTTATGAACGATGTCATCCATGAGTCAACAAATGTCCGTGTCCATGAGTCAACAAATGATTTGAGATTGTTCATTACTTAGTTGCACTAGCTGTAGAAATAACAGTAGGTTTCAGACATGCGAAACATTCTGGTGTATTAGATAATAATAAGGAGATCAGCCAAAAAAACAAAAAACAAAATGACGAATTCTATTGTATTCATAAAAATACAATACATTAGACCTTATCAGGGATATAATGATAAAGTCCTGGATTTATTTCCATTGTTGTCCTGCTGTTTACACAGTCCATTAATCTTTATCAAAACAGAAGAAAACAAGAACTGAAGAATTAGAGGGTAATCATATGAACAAACAATTGATATGAGCTCTTCAGAGAGCGGACAAGGTAAAATAGTACCATAGACACCTTGGTAAAGACGTAACTTAAGACGTAACTATCAGTGATTTGATGTTAAGACATTAAGTTATTGAATTTGATCTACTGGTTGAGACTCGATCACCATCTATATGACCATTTGTTCTGGGTAGTGTTGGAAAGAATAAGATGTTGAATGTAAGATGAGGTTTGTTGGCATTACAGCTGGTGATAAGGACTTCCACACTGAGAGGAACTGGGTGAGGAGCTGTGCTGAAAAGTATGCCCCTTGGGTAAATCCCTTTGGATATGCAGTGGGCTTGATCAGCTGGGAGACACCCCAGGGCAGATTCAGGACACTCTGGATGGACTACATCGCCCATCTGGTCAAGGAGCACTTGGGGTTCCCTAAGCAGAAGCTCGAGGTAATTGCTTGGGAAAATGATGTCTGATCTGCTTTGCTCACCTTTTGCTACTGTGGCCCTTAATGAATATTCAGAATGGCTAATCAAGTGGAAGCACAAATCGCTAACTACAGCTTGTACAATCTATAATTATACCTTCAAACTGATCATTTTGACACTCATACACACACACACTCATTGCTAATTACCAATAACAAGCAATTTTGCAAAGCTGTGTTAGCATACGGTACTTGCACACAATTTTAACACTGGTGTCTGAAACTGTGTGGGAAACTTTATTTATATGATATGGAGTTGAGCTGCTACACAGTTATTATAGAGATTTGACACCATGGAATGATTGGGTTTTCTTTTGTGAATGTTCTCTGAAAATATACCTGACACCAGGTTCAAATGATACCATCAGGTTGGTTCTCAGATCTATTGCATAGTCAGACAAACACAAACACAAACACACACAGCCACTCATGCATAAACACAGCGGGCACTGCTGCATGTACATTAAATCAGTTTTGCTCCTGCCATACTTTCATCAACAGGCCTGTAGATCACACAAGATGCATTTCTACACAGCATGAAATGGTATCATGTTGTACATGACATTGGGGGGATTTGTTGAATGCATAATGCACAGCCAACTGCAAGAAATCTGGTGTCTGGTGTGTGTGTAAGTATGTGTGTTTTAACATTTGTTTTTCCCAGTCAGTCGGGCTAGACACACAAGCTCTTTGCTATCAACACACTACTTTATATGTATCCGCTCATACCCATTTGCACCTGGTTGGTACAATACTAACACTCACAGTGGAGCAGTTGGGGGGTACAGTACCTTACCTAAGGGCACCTCAGTGGAAGTTGTTTGGGGAAGGGGGAGTGTTCAATAACTTTAACGCTGCTATTTTTCTCCTGCACACCAGTGTGTTACATCAGCCTGTTATTGTGCACAGATGCGGATGTGACAGTGCCCTTTTCCTTGCAAACTGCCACCACATCACCCCTTGGTCTTTCCACATCCTAACAGAGCCCAAGAGAGGGATGCTGCAACAGAGCATGACTAAATATTTCAGCAGAGCAGATGGCCAGGACTTTGTCAGTACTCATGGCAAAATGGGAGAATATCTAGACACTTGGCTCGAAGCTCCCAGCAAGTTTATTGCAACATTTTGACCAACTAGGTAGATATTAGATATAGATATTTTAAGCCCATTCAACATTCAATCTACCGAGATGGCAGCCAGACATCTTACAGGGGAACAATTTAGATGATGGAGGCAGCAAGTAGTTTTGAATTGAAATCTGAGAGATTGTTAGTACTAATCCTTGATACAATGGGTCTGTGATTTCATACAGAAGCAGACAAAAGCAGGCTTCTCAATTTTACCCATTTCAGCCGTCAATTTTGCAGTTTAAATTGACAACTGTCGGAGATTACCAGCTGCAGGTAGCTAGCGAAATCAGCAAAACTTGCAATGTAGCTCCATGCGTCAGTTAAAATGGCTGTCTCCGGCTGAATTTTTAGTGTTTGCAGCTAATTTGGTTTAAAATCAAGAAATTCAAATATACAACAGATAGCTGTCAACTGCTAAAAGACTAGGGCTAAATCTATATGTTTTAGGCAAAACGTCAGCATCCTGAACTTGTGATCCATAGGTTAGACATATGTTTTATTGCTTGTGTTTTTAAACTGTTTTCATTTCTAATGTTGGGGAAATGCTTTTCGGATAAACACTAATCTGTGTGGCAAATGTTACACTAGGTTGCTGGAGCAAAACGTCCCCAAAAATCTAATTAAGAGCAGATCATTCGCTAACTTGAACTTACAGTTATATAGCATCCAGGACCAGCCTCCACTGGTGAAATGCTGCACAGTGATATCATGAACATTAACTTATCCTGTAACCTCTGCAAAACAGTGCAGTTTGAAATGTCCCTCGGCCTTGGAGGTAATGCTAGATTACAGGCCAAACATGCTAACACCTGCATCGGGTGTTAGAGCAAATAACCACACTAGTTCTGATATGAAAACTTACTATTGCTAAGCTGTGACTGGACGATCACTATTCCGAGGAGGGGTTTAGTGTATGATAAGGAGTTTGATCTACTTAGACCAAATTACCTCTAACCCATGCAAATGTCTAATGAGCCCAGCCAGACCTCGGTGAGTGATAAGACCACTGAGACCACAAAGGGCTGAGCTTGCAGGGCTGACTTTGTAGTACTAGGTAATCAGTCTGTGCGTGACATGAGACAGAAAATTACTTCGCAATTAGTCAAAAAATAGAAAATGCTATACAGTCAATTTCAACACTAAGTAAGAACTAACTAAATATTGTTCCATTTTGCTGTCTGATGTTTGCCTCTTTCTCCACATGATCCTGATCTGGATGGTGGGGTACACACATCTACTAGCATTTTGCAGCACTTTGTCTATGCCTTCTTGATGGCCTCTCCATTTAACCAAAAAATGAAATATTCATTACACAAACAAATGACCTCTTTTACTCATCTCAAAGCCCTGGATAATGAGTATGCGGAAAGAGAATGAGTATATTATAGAGCTAGAGCAGTGATTTTGGGTGAAGTTGAGAGCTTTTTTTTAATCCTCCTCAATCTTTAAGGAAGAAACAATAGAACACAAAAATGATTGTTTGTACCTAGCTGTGGTTGAGATGGCACCAAATTCTTTAATGGTGTCCTAATGCTCTACTATTTAGAGGTGCTGGTGTGCAACCCTGTGATAATGCAAATATGCAAAGGTTGGCTTTACTCCCATATATCCATAGTAAAATTAAATTTGAAATGTCCTCAAATGAAGGCTTTACATGGGTACTGTATATATACTATACTGTAATATCAAACAGTGTCTGTTAAACTGCAGCAATGCTTTCTGTATTTCCTTCTGAGGCACAGGCACACAAACACACACATTCACGAGTGGACACCCCAAGTGATGGAGCTTTCTGTATTTGGAGGAGGCCCAACTCATTAGGGTGATTGTCTGAGAAGCGCCTTTGACCGCAGATCATGAAGTGCATAATTGGCCCTGGATTTGCAGTGAAGAGGGAGAATATATATGTGTGTTTGCGCGTCTGCCTGTTTGTGTGTCTGTCAGAGTGAGGATTGAGTTGTAAGTAAATGTAATTTTTCTGCCATAATGCAAAATTATACCGAGTCAGTGATCTTTAATCTGTATTTCAAGTCTGAGAAGTTTCATACCAACATTGTCAACATTTGAACTAGTGGGGAATATATTCTTTAGTATCATTTTGAGTAAGATACTTATTGAATACCAAATTCCATCTGAAGGAGGATGGCATTTTAACGACCTACCGTAAAATGCTGCATTGGCTTTATTGGAAAAAAAGACTGATGATTCTGTGCATTATGGGACAAAAGAAAACTTGGAGCAAATTGTTAACACTTTTGTGTATGATGCCAAAATTCATAATGCATTTTCCTCATTGGCGGAGATAGATGTATAATGCATTAGCGTTAGGCAGGGGGTCAATGAATCATAAATAAGACTTTGAAGATCAGCATCAGCAAGAGAGATCTGTCTGTTTGCCACCATCTCTATCCGTCTCTCTTCCCCTTAGTCAAAAAAAAAAAAAAAACACACAAAAATATCTCTATCTTCCTCCTTTTAAAAGATGTACTGGATAGGGATGGGAGAGGATGAAGGAGGAAGAGAAGAGACAACTGTCTAAGTGGCAGGATACAATGGGATACAGGCAGAAAGAGATGTAAGCACAGGAAAAATAGAGAGACAGAAAGAGAGATGGAGAGGAGGAGTTAATAAAACTGCATTAACACCACCGTAATGCTGCTTTACACCCGAGTGGGCACCTCTGTACCTTGATACATTTATGTTCTAATTATCTGCATCATTGAGGTTGATTGATTGGCATAATATGATACGCATGGCACCAATTTAACAAAGAAACCAATCTGTGACAGCTTTTGTTGGCACTTGCATCCTCCTTCACAATGTTAGAACCTGTGTTTATGTCTCACGCTCAAAGTCAGCTCGACTCGAGCCAACTTGTGCTGTTTACGAGTGCTGATGACTGAACATCATCAATCACATAAATATCTTGGAAGCACTCGTTCTTTTTTAAGGATGAACAGTGATAAGATTTGTAACAGTAATTAATGGCAATGAGACTATTTATTAGAGGAGAAAGGACTTTAGTGGTGTTCACTGGCGTATGAAGCGATCTTCCATTCACTGCGTTCATTGTGGGGTTGACAAACAACAGGTGACAGGAATCAAATGGCAGGTGTTTGTAATTAAATGGGAGCATGCGAGTTGGAAATTGTGTTTTCATCCTTGCACGAATGTTGTCTTTGGATACCGCCCTCAACAGCTAGTGCATAATAAGGCAAGTCAAGACAGATTTAACAAAAACAATTACTATATATTGTTCTATATAAATGTGATAGGAGACACATTTCTCCAAGAAAACCAAGCTCCAAGAGAGGACTGGGACTTTGCATTTGTCTGACCTAAGTTACTTAAATTTAAATTTATTTAGACTTAAATTTATTCTAAACCAGGGGCAAACTAATGGGTATATTTTATGACATCCATTTAAATGGATGTAGAGTCAAACTATGGGTTGCAGGAAAATATGCATTTTGCATTTCCACCCCATCCCCTCGCCCTCTACAAACTCTCTCCAGAAACTCATCACATTGCAGCACATTACAGGAAGGTTGCATCCAGCATACTGCAAGCCTAAACAGCAAATCATTAGCATTAGATGTACCATATACCTGGGTTCATGCCAAAGTGACCTTGGCCAGAAGAAATTATGGGAAGTATTTTTAAATTCATGGAAATGAACACATAACTGAGCATGTACACACACATGCACTTGCTCATGCACACACATCCACATGCCTGGAAACACACTGAAGTAGCAGCTCTTTTTGACCGAGCACCAGTCACCTGTAGAGAATGAACCACTTTGAAGGCGATTGACGCCGCCATAAAACACAATGAGCACGTGTACCGTAATGCCCAACCTTTACTGTGATCGCATCAGGTACAAAGCATTGAGGACAACAATGTGAAGGGCAAACGGGTCACAGATTACCTGTAGTGACCAATGAAATGTGTTACAGCAACGGAGGCCTATGTGGTTCCTCCACTGGACACAGAAGCATCGGAGACTTCAACCCCCTGCTCAGCCGAGATTGACGACGAACATGAAAATATATTTGCAGTGATTTTGTAGGCAGTAAAATTGCTTAGTGAAAATAAAGCAAAACGCTTGTACAGCAGTTCTACAGCGGCTGGATAGAGAGACATTGAATGGAGTGGACATGTGGTCATGCATGGAGGAGTGCCAATCTTAAGAGACCTTGCCACTGGAGAGTAAATCATTTAACCAGTGCAAGCACACATACTCAAACATGTTTAGGGGAACGGGTTAAGAAAGAGAATGGGAGTCTTAGAGGGCTGGGAAGAAGATGAGCTTAAAAAAGGAGTTTCAAATGCATAATGAGAGAGAAAATTGGAGTTAAAAAGCAAAAACATCTAAAATCAACATTGTAGGAAAAACCTGTTTAAAAAATAAACAGATCTTTCCATGCATACTTTAAAATATGACCTCATGCAGACACTGGTGTACTTGCACACTCAGAACTGTTCAAGTTGTTGCTGTGGGTTGGCCCTAGGATGATAAATTGGATTACTGAATTACAGTTTCACCTACTGAAACATAAATGTATCTTTTTTCCACAAATCAAAACTAATGGAAAAGTGGAGCGAGTAAAACTGACAAGTATATCAAAGAGTGGACTTCAAAGACTGACAATAATAAGGTAGCTCACCAAAAAAAGCTTCACAATGCAAGCTGTATTATTGTTCCTTTACCACTTCTGGATTTAGTTTTATACTTAAAAGACCAATCGATGTTTTGGGCAGTGAAGGCATTCAGATTCCTGCAGTTTTGGTAAAAATAAAAATAAATTAATTAATTTAAAAAAAACAATCAAAAAAACAGCTATAAAACCAAGAAATTCTTTGTGAGCATTTTAGTCCTGTTGTTACTGTTTTAATATTTTGTGCATGTGTCCAAAAATCCCCACATGAATAGAGTCCCCTGATGAATCTATCAATCTCCCACTCTACCCTAATTTCATGCAGGGCATGGCTGAGGTGCAACCAGATGTGTCAGTTCAATGCTGCACCCCAGATTTCTGTTACTGTGTAATTGCAGATGGTGTACTCAGAGCAATTTGACATTAGCAGCACAAAAGCGCATCTTGTGGTAAAAACATTAGACCCCAGTCAGATGACACACGTTCATCTTCAATTTTACAAGTGTTTTTTTTTTTTCCCAAAGAAAGAAATACATATAATGATGTTGGCATGCACAGATGCAGTGTAAATGCATTGTGACACATCGTTGAGAAGAAGAGTCATGGTAGCAGCTCTCTGATGTGTTGATGTGTCTGATGCTCTCTTATGTTAACATAAAACATACAATATAACACCTTACCCGTTAAATTTGGGCTTAATTACATTGAACAACGGTCATTTCTGTGTTTTGCCAAGTAATGAGAGCCAGGTCAGATGTATCAGACCTCAGAAAACATGTAATTTGAACTTGGATTTTGAAGTGAATGTTTACTAATGGGAATGTCGTTGGGTTTCCAGCAAACACGTTTTGACCTCATAGTGTTGTTTGAGGTGACCACAGACATCATCTAGGGACCAAAATTGTAAAAATGTGGTGACAATCCATCAAGCTGATGTGGAGATACTACTCCGGATACATAAAAACATCCTCACTCCTGGAACAAGCTCCTGCAATCTGGCCTCCCATCATCCAGTCTTGCTGCAGACCCTTGAAGTTTATCCAGAATGATGCAGCACAGCTTGTCTTCGCCTTCTTCAAGTTCTCCCACTTTACCACCTTTCAGTCTGCCCTCCAGTGGCTCCCAGTGGGTGCTCCAAGTCATTTCAAAACCCCCGTGTTAGCCCATGAAACAACCAATGACACAGGAGCTCAGCGTTACCAGATCAAGAATCAGACCGGCACTCCAACTCAGACCCTGCACTCACACACTCCAGCTACCATCCATCACTCTGCTTGTTCCCATCTTCTCACCCTCTCATTCTCTCAATTGTGGGATGATTTTCTGACCCCAGAAACACAGAGTCCTTCCTCCTTTTCTAGTGCAGGTCAGAAACGTATCTATTATGCTTCGACTGTACATTGGTCTCCGACAGCCTGTCCTCCACCCAAAACTGACCCCTGACCTAAACCACGGTTTGTGTAAGGTTCAGCTCTCATCCAAACATTTATTACTATGCAACTGAACTTTTTTTGGAAGCTTTTTTTTTTCTTTATGTTTCTCAGTTCTTGTTATTTCACTTTTTGTAACCCGCTGAAATTTCTGTTTTCCTTGCTGATACTTGAGGAAAATTTATGTATTGCATTCACTGAACGATGCCATTTTTAAGAAACATGAGGCAATAACAATTCCAATGAGACCAAATTGTCAACCAGTGAAAAGGAGAGCAAAATCATCAATAGCCTAAGAGCTGTGATCCAACATCAATCTAAACCTAAATGACAGGGCTGGATGGAGTCATCATATCTGTGGCACAGTCAACACCAAATGAACACTCACTGAGCACTTTATTAGGAACACCTGTACACCTATTTATTTATGCACATATCCAATCAGCTAATCATGAGGCAGCAGACTGATGCATCCAATCATGCAGAAACAGGTCAGGAGCTTCAGTTAATGTTCACATCAAACATCAGAGTGGGGAAAAATGTGATCTCAGTGGCTTTGACTGTGGCATGATTGTTGGTGCCAGATGGGCTGGTTTGAGTATTTCGGAAACTGCTGATCTCCTAGGATTTTCACACACAACAATGAAAACTGTAGAGTTTACTCAGACCAGAGCAAAAAAGAAAAAAAAAAACAAAAAACATACATTTAGCAGCTGTTCTGAAGCCTTGTTGATGAGAGAGGTCAGGAGAGAGTGGCCAGACTGGTTGGGGTTGTCAGAACACAGTCACGGTAACTCAGGTAACCACAATTTACAACTGTTGTGAGTCTTTCAAAATGCGGATGGACTACAACAGCAAAAGACCAGGTCAGGTTCCATTCTTGTCAGCCAAGAACAGAAATCTGAGGCTACAGTGGGCACAGACTCACCAAGACTAGACAGCTGAAGACTGAAAAAACGTAACCTGGCCTGATGAATCTGGATTTCTGTTGAAGCTGCAGATGGTACAGGCATGAGTCTTGTATTAACAGTCCAGGCTGGTGGTAGTGGTGGGGAATGTTTTATTGGCTCACTTTTGGGGCACCTTAGTACCAATTAATAACAGTTTGAATGCCACAGCCTATCTGAGCATTGATGTCTCATACTGGTTTCATGAATATGACATTGAGTCCAGTTAACTTCATTGGCCTCAGTCACCAGATCTGAATCCACCTTTGAGATGTGGTAGAACAGGAGATTGGCAGCTTGAATGTGCAGCTGACAGATCTGCAGAAATGATTTGATGCAGTCATGTCAACATGGACCAGAATCTCAAAGGACTATTTCCAACGTCTTGTGGAACCCATGCCATGAAAAACTGAGACTGTTTTGATAGCAAAAGGAGGATTTACAACATTAGCAAGTGCTCATTGAATGTAAATCATAAGCTTAAACAAAAAAAACAAACAAAAAAAAAAAAGCCATTTATTACGGATTCACAAATTGCATGTATGAAGGAACAATGTATCAAGATGCATGAGCAAAAGCATGAGAATAAACTTGGGAAAAACAAATGATCTACTGAGTGATTTAGATTTAAGACAATAATTTTAAGTTAGTTGGTTTTGTGTGACATTGTCAGTATTTGGTGTGCCTCCTTGGATGATTCAGCTTGTGTTATTTATACATTGCAGATGATGATTTTTTCGTACTCTCACTCCGAATTCGATGGCGAACAGAAACACAGAAAGGCAGAGAAAGGGAAAAAAAAGACAGTAAAGCGCAAAGAAGTGTCAAATCAAGAATAGTAGGGCAGAAACACAAGAGCCAAACCGCATATCTAAAAAGAAAAGTTGCTGAGACCTGTTAAAACTAAAAATCTCTTCAATCTTCAGACTGTAAATCTTGTTATCCAGCATGCTGTACATCAAACAAAATACAATCACCCCACCCAATGTAAAGCAGTCTCTTTTATTACAACTAAAGATCCCTACGGTTAAGGTGTTATCAGGAATATATGTTGGGGCCAAAAATCTATGTCCTACACAAACTACATCTGAGTGTAGCATTCCAAAAACTGTGGCAGGGGGTAGATACCAAAGTGAATAAATACCAACAATTCAACTCCTTTTTCATATGTTTAAAATAATTTAATTTATGCACATGCTAGATTGCTTGATTGAAGAGAGTTTGCCTTTTCATTTGCAGACTGTGTTGTGTGAGTTGTGACATTTGGTAACGGCAGACTCCCGGAGAGTCCAATATGTTTTTGTTGTTTTTTTTTCTTGCAGCAGAAACCTTTTTTTTTCTTTTTGAATTTCACCCTGATGGGCAGATTCAGTGAATAAGCCTCAACCACAGAGACGCAGCCATCAAACCTACAGTCTCAAGCAAACATAGGCACTGAGGACTCACCTTTATGTCTGGATACGTTCACAGAGTTAATAATTTTTATGCAAAGTCAAATATGCAATCTGTGCATCCATGGATGTTTTGGTCACAGTTCCCTATAGAGCTCCAGTCGATGACATCTATATAACTGAGCAATTACCATACTCAGAGGATCAAGGGTTATGTCAGCGCATATGGAAATCATTCAGGGCCTGACAGAGAAAGCATTTCTCCTCAAGGAATTGTTGCTGGCTCCCCATCACCTCACGCTGCTTCTCATTTTCATGCCCATCACTCTACTTCAAAAGAAGACAGGGAGCTTTCTTCGCTGGCGGCCTGTTCACCACAGTAAAAGAGAAGATCTTCATCCATTTGGACTTGGATGACAGTAGACTGCAGTAAATTAATGTCGAGTCGAGAGGCAGGGTACACCACGGGAAGGTCGCCAGCCACCTGTCACAGGGGCTAACATATGGTAAAGGTAATGAAAGCCAAAATCTAGTTGGGTCATGACTACAACAGAGAAATGGTAATGTTATAAAAAGTATAAAAGTTAAGGAACAATGGTTTTTCACATGTCCTGTTCTACCCCTTACAATGCATTAAAAGCACTACGGCCTGCTTCTCCAGAACAAACCTAGTGAAAACCTGGCCACCTTTGCTCCAGACATCAAGTCAATTTCATAAATGTAGCCTTCAACCACAAATTGCAGGTGTAACCTATTGACCTTCTCCCTCCCTGCCACTACATGGCACTGTGCCAGCTGTTGGCATACGGAGTTGCGCCCCTATATATACACAGGTGTGCCCATACCTCCACTCCTCCTCCTGTTCCGTTCATTCCCCGTGGTGGCTGTGGCCTGGCGTGGCAGAGCATTTTTGTTTGGCGTGGCCGTGACTTCGTTCAGCTGTCGAGGCAGTGGTCTCCAAGTAGTCAGCATGCCTGACTGCTGGCGCTGTGGAGGACGTATTGTGCCGCTGGATCTCAATACGCCACCTTTGAGGCCTAAACCCGCTAATCATCAGCGTAGCTGCGCCGTATGCCCAGACAAGAGTGCGTCCTGGCAATTCCTTGGCCTGCCACTGGCTACCACTCCTGGGAGGCACTGCTGTTCTGCTGTGCTGTTCAGCTGTTTTGTTCTGCTTTGTTTTTTTTTGGTGGTTCTGCTGGTCCGTGGAGGGCGCCGTTTTGCTCGGACTGCTGCTCTTTGCATACTGCCATACTTTGGCGCTGCCCTGTTCTGCTCTGTGCTCCTTACTGAAGAGTCCTGAGCCAGTCAACTCCATAGGGACCTCCGCAATATTTTAAATAATTATTTCTTTGTTCTCTTTTCTTTTCGTTTTGTTTGTTTTTTGGGTTTATTTGAAATTGTTTTTTTATCATCTTCATCATTTGGTCAGCACTATGCGTGAAGCACTGTTTTAATTTTCTTTTCTTTTCAAACAGGTGCCGAGGACCTGGTCGTGGTGTTCTTCACAATTCCTTTTTGTTGGTGTGCGGTGTCACGGGTGGCTAGTTTTATGGACCTTTCCCCTTTTGATTTTCCCTGCCGCCGTGGTAAGCCCCCGCCCTGTTTGCACTCCTAGGCCCAAGTGCTACTTTTATGGTGGCTAATCCCTTAGTGTCTGAGCTGTACTTTTCTTTTTGATATTTCAATTTCAATTGTTAATTATTGGCGTTAAATAAAGTTGCTGTTTCTTTTAAACCCTCCTACACTGTCTCTTGCCCAATTGGTATTAAAGAACCTGTATTCTACACTTAACATAGTTTAGTAATTTCCTGGGGTGAAACTCCCCAGGTGGCGTTCGGTCGCAACACCTACTTCTTGAAGCCTCCGCTCCGCTACACAGGTATGTCTCAAAGGGGCTCATATGTGCAAGAAACAACACATTCTAGATTTCCTCACCCTCAGTTCAGATGAGGAAACCTCTAATAGTTTATCGTCTTCCTAAAAAAACACACACAGACTTGTAACTCCATGAGGAAAAAGTTGAGAGAGGGAGACAGGCATAAAGTCAGGCCAAGGGCAAAATATAAAATCCTCATGTATATACAATCTCCAAAAACATCCCAGCAACCTGATCTCAGGGAGTAGAAAAATCTTTGCTTTTTTCACATTTTAAAGTACATTTAAAAATATAGATCTTAAAGTTTGTTTGCTTGTGTTGGTCATAGTATAGAATTAATCTGTTTTGCACTTGATTGGTAGAGTTTGCTTGTTTTGTGTTAATAATGTGGTAAAACCAACAAGTAATTACACAGAGAAACTCTATTCTGTATTTGGCTGTACTGTTATTTAGCTGTCTGTGCCGTGGCTGCACAGCATCTGTCAATTAATTATTGACTGATTTTGAGGCAGATTAGCACACATTCACATTTGGAGATGAACCACTGACAAGAAGAGAACTCTTGTTCATCTAATTAGAAAAGAAAAAAAGAAAACAGGACATCAACTGAATAAGATAAAAGAAGAAAAAAAAATCCTCAGAGATGTATACATTTTTCCAACGGGATTCCTTCATTATTATCTCTCTAATCAGAAACTACAAACAGAAAGTAATTTGAAGCAAATGGCAAATCACTCATTCCCTCATCTTCCTCGTGATTGGAAGGTGAGGCAGCTACTGTCTGCACGCAGATGATAAGATATTGATCAACGTCACATCTCTGTCACTCGACTGTTGGACCTGTGATGAAACTTCGAATAGATAACAGGAAGGGATTATTATGACGGGCAATAACATTTTATTAACAATTCATCTTTGCTTGTGTAGCTGCTTCGATGGAAAACTTTACAGTGAGAAGCGTGAAAGTAGAAATGTTTAACAGAAAGACAGCCAAAGAAAGAGATTTTGTGTGTTGGAACATATAGGCAAGCATGGTGTGTTTAACATCCATGACAGCAACAGGGACATGAGCACTGGGAGTGTTTCGTCTCTTTGCCAGTGCCCTCCCTCCATTTAGCTTGTTAAAGGCAGCCCCATGTAAGCACCCCGTCAGCCTGGGGAGGGATAATGAAGTAATCCATAGTCATTACTCAACCATCACCCTTGGTGTGCACAGGCCGCCATGGACCACTTAGCTGGAGGTGTGTCAGTGTGTGTGTGTGTATGTGGAGGAAGGCATCCAGAGAAGGCATTAGCAGCGCGGAGGGTTAGAGGGGGTCGGTGTGGGACACGGGGACAGTGTCCACGGGGTGTGCTGAGAACAGGGTGACGGACAGGGAGCCTGGCAGGGTGTAAGTGTGGCTGCTGTGGTATACTTTAATTACAGCTGAAGGATAATTTGAGGAGTTATTGATCCCCTTGCTGTGGCTGGGGAGGAGGATTTCTCTCTGCTGTTATGACCTGCTGGCCCATGGGGGAGGCATGGGTGAGGAAGATGGGAGAAGAAGGGAGGAAAGTTCAGGAGGACAATAGGTAGAGGTGGTGGCAGGCAGGCAGGGAGGCTTTATGTCACCATAAAGTTCAGTATTATCACCCTGACCAGCCATCCGGGGAGTAAACCTGTAAATAAGCAAGGCAGCACATGCTACATTCCTAAGGATGCTGATTTAAGACTATTTGTTTTGTCCGCCTATTTATTTTTGCATGATGCCACAATTTACAAGAGGCAAGCAGGACAAGGAATACAGCCCTGATACAACATCAAACACAACAGCATGACTCACACCTGGACCCAAAGCCAATTCCCAGGTATTAGAGTGCTTTAAGTTTTATGATCCCCTATCACCAAACCTAATATAATTACCCTGCAAGGGCACTCTGTCTTTCAGCTATGGGGGGCGAAATGGGATGCTTGAAGAAAGGGGGTGGATGCAACGGTGGGCGGATGAGTGGCTATGAAGAGAGGGCATATGAAGAGAAGAGATACACATCATATAGTTCTGTTTTTTTTTATACATACCCGAGCCCCTCGTCAACACACACGCATGTCAACACACACCATCTGAGCTTCTCAGATGGTGTTAAGTGGTGGCCCACCATCATATGTGCAGTGACCTTAACTGTGTTGTTATTAATTGCCTCATTATTTTAATTAAGAAGTAACACCCAGTGTGAAGTGGAATTGACAAGAGTCTGTGTAATTAATAGAGTCCATTCTGAAGGTCAATCCTTGGTGCATTTGTAAGGATCAAGACGTGTGTGTGTGTGTTTGTGTGTGTGTGTGCGTGTGTGTGTGGTTTCTTCTCTCTGCTATTTTATCATCCTGCATGTTGTTGTATGAGAGTAGTATGATTAGCTCTTGTCACATCGACCCATAAGTCACTTCCTCACTGATGCCTCAATCTCTGCTCGCTCCACCGAAATGCGAAATGTGTCACTGTGGCCACAAGTGATATACGCCGCCATTATGAATAAAATAACCGTTAGGATGTCCAATACTGCATTATCTATGTCCCTGTCTCTCATGCTTGCGCTGTAAGACTCCAGCTCCACAGCCACAAGGTCAAGCTGTGAGTTCAGAGTTGATGTTTTGTTCTGTGTTCATCCTCCAGAGGTCAAGCAACACTTTCAGCCATTACTCCATTACCCATTTCCTCTGGCTACAGATTGGAGTGTCCCTCACCTCTCTATCTTCTTGCGCTTTTCGTGGAGTCCGAACTTTCAGCCACGTTTGTCTATCTTGCAGCTCGAGGCTGCAGCGTGAGGGACGCATCAAAAATTCATGCTGAGGTAGAGCCACCGAGATAGACAGGGGTATGAGGAGCAATGTCTGGGAGAGTGACAGAGAGAGATGGAGAGGGAGGGTTATGGTGGCAGCTGAAGGAGTCACAAATGAGAAAGTCCGGGAGAAAACGTGTGTGACACATGAAGGATGGCGAGTCAGAGCAGAAGGCAATGCTGTGGCAGCGGTGTAAACCGTTAATGGCTGGCCGGCATTCCTCTTTTAAAAAGGTTGATAGCATCTAATCTGTGCATGAGAAGCTGTGTCAGAGAAAGAGACATTAATAAAGCACGACAACGCAGAGGAGCAGGACGGACAGCAGTCTGGGGATGGGAGGGATAGGCACACACCAACATCCACTCTGGCTACACCAGCCAGCTAACAGGGCTAGATAAAAAGACTAATCAGTCATCAGAGAGAAGAGGATGGAGAGATGGAGAGAGGGAAGTTGATGAAAGAAGTGGGATGCATAGACCTTAAAAAATAAGGTCGCTGTTGGTTATACAATTGCAGCTTTTGCTTAGCTGTATGAAAACACCATTTCTAATTTAGTGTATATCTGCTTTATGATCACGAAGAGAATTTTCTGTAACAAAGACATTTTTGTCTTTGAAACAACTCAATTCCCTGTACCTACTCTGAAAAGACAGCCATCTGATAATGTCGCATCCCTTTGGGGTAAAATATTGCCAGGAAGTGAAATCCAAGAAAAGAATGCTGAAAATAATCTCTTAGAAAAATCAAAGCAAAATAAAGGGAACAAAGGATTCTGTGCTCCAACTCTGCATCAACACAGGAATGAACTTTATGTGTATTTTGTACATACAAAGGAAGGCTCTTTCAATGCAAATATCGCACCTGTGCACGCATACACCTGAATGTATAATGTGTGTCACAAATGTATACGTTCAAACAAAACCAGCAAAGCACAGCAAGACCTGGTTCTGTCAGTGTCACCGAGTCGTCTTATATCAAAGAAAACAAGATCTGAGTCATCTGCTCCACGGTGAAGCTTTGTTTTAACTTCAGACAGAGAGTGGAAGTGATGGGTGTGAGACAACAGCAGCAAGACTGCTCTCTGCGGAGACACTAATCCTCGTGATGGCATTATCATCCACACATCAGCCCACTATAGAGTAGGCAGGCACGAGTGTAGGACGTGCTGCTCACTGTGACAGCTGGGGTCTTTATGCTTGAGAGGGAGGAACAGCTCATTACTGGAGATGTTTTTCAGTGTTTTGATGGGTAAATAGAAAAACTGCTATCAAAAGCCAGCGCTGACAGCCACCGCATTGCCTCCCACTTAATCTGGATACGCATGAATGAGAAAAAGGATAATATCATCAGCATACTGTCATATCTTTTTTATAAAGGGAAGTGAGAATATCGGCTGCCCCTTTTTCGATCACTAATTTGTGTATCAATGGGCAGCTGTCAATGGAGGTACTTTGAAGTGGCAGTTGGAAGATAAGGTTTATAATTAGCCCCTCGCTGTGAGGAGGTGAATGAAGCTGCAGGTAAGGAGAGGCCGACAGTGTCTTGGGCATCTCCCCTCCTCCTCTTTTGCCACCCACTTCAAAGACTGAGATGAAAAATCAGTGGGTGTAAAAGTCAATTGCCTCCAACAAAACTTGTGGCGGATGGTTGCAATCTGACTGTGGCGCAGTAATTGCGTTTTATTGTCCAAGTGCTTCGGTCTTAATGCGTCGTTGTGTCATCAGCTGGTAACTCACCCCTGTACCCCTTGCAGATGCTCCCAGCAAATTCATTGCTCATCAATCCATCACATGGGTTTTTATTTGCCTTTTTATTTGCAGAAGGATTCAGAAGAGGGGAAGGTATTGTGTTGTTTCTCTCTCCCTACATGGGAGTGAGGAGGAAGGACTGCATCTCATTCTAATCAGACATTCAGGTGGGGAGACTGTTGCTGCTTGATTAATCTTTTGTTGATATAGATTGTTGGTATAGAGTATAATCAGTGTGCTTCACTTCAACCATACCATAATATACAGATGTTGATGATAACGTTATGAAATTTTAACAGAATTTGAGCTCAAAAGTATCCATTTTCTTTATTAGCAGCATCTTTGCCTGTTTATCAGCTACCACAAAAAAATAGTCTGACCTGAAAAACAGTTTCAAGTACATTATTTATTTTTGAGACATTAACAACACTCTTCTTTTATGGAAATCAAAACATCAAAAGTAACTTAATTTCTTTTATCTAAGGTGCACCTACTAATGGGTCAAAACCCTGGGCAGGATATATTAAGAACTTAAGTTTTTCAGCCAATGAATAACTCAACTTGTCATCTCTGACTTGTCTGCCATCACTGAAGAATTGAGGAAAAGTATATGAGCAGCAAAGTCCACGGCTACCCTTTCATAATGTGCAACCCTCAGAGGCTTGATTAGGTTCATCCTGATTGGCTGAATAGATAGATGCAAATTTGGTTTTGAAGACACAGATGCCAGAAGGCCAGACATCCACCATTAAAGAGTAAAGCCCGTGTGGAAACTTTCCTCAGACTTTGTGTGTTTAAGGTTAAATTACTGCTGGCATCAAAAGCAGACAAAAGAGGAAAAGTGAAGTTGGTCTGGTTTTATATTAATTTACCTAAACACTGACAGTGTCACAATCCTGGTATCTTGGTACGTGCGTGTCTATGCGTAGGTGTTTGTGTGTGTGCTTTGCGCACACATTTATGTGTGTTTTTTCCACTTGGCAACCGAGCTTAGGTCAGATCAGGCTTGACACTATGCACTTTGTTCTTGGCTGAATGACAGAGACCCCATTTGCTGGATGCAAATTAGGAGCATTGTCAGTGCTCCTAATTCAAAACAGCTCTTCTTCCTTTAAAAGTGTGGCTTTTTTTTTTTTTTTCCCCAAAAGTGTTAATAGATGGGTGGTTCTCCACAGTGGAAGTGATTCTGTTGTGGATAAGAATGAGTAATGTTGCTAAGAGTAAGTTCCATTCAGTGAGTGCACATGAACTTTAACTCACACGCTGTAGTGTCGACTCATGAAATTGTAACTCATTTTGAAAAAGCCAGTTGCCAGCAAATGTGAATGGCCTCATCCAGATTCACACAATCAATCTGCTTTTTGGCAAAGAGGAGATATACAACAAAGGGGAGTGGAAAAAAAAAATCAGCAAATGAAACAAAGGAGACCGGCTGCTGCGTCTTTCTGTTGAGTAATCAAGTAACTGACTAAAAGTAGGAATAATGTACAGTATAATGTGTCCTACACAAATGTAACCTATCAAGAGAATTCACAAATGGAAGCTATAACTTAACTTAGAAAATAGTTAACCACAGCAGAATTCAGCAGATCTCAAGTGATTTGTTGCAAAAATAAATCTCAGAGACAGCACATCAGTAAGAAAAAAAAAACCCATATCCATTTGCAAGGCAAATTTTTTCTCTAGAGAAGTAGCCTAATGTACAGTACAGAAACTTGATGCTTTTTTGTTCAAAGTGAAAAATGACACACCTAAAGGCCGCTGCGGGCTTCACACAGAATGTAGGATGGCCTCAAATATGTGACTACACGAGGTTCTGTTTGTGCCAAAATGGGTTGATGCATCTAACTACTGACATAAATTCTGTCTTTTGACTCTGTTCATTTCATTTCTATAACTTTGCATATCACAAATTGCCTGCATGGTGGTGAGTCAGTCAGTGGCTTGGCTGAGAGCGGAAACGGTCATCGGTTGGCTCTACTTCAAGACAGCACTATAACATCAGGGTCAGTATAGTTATCCTTAGCTTTGAGGCAGGTCAGAAGAAATGCATGTGACCACAGCTCGGCCATGTGGCCAGTGGAAACGGGGAAATTGGAAATGGGGCATTAGTCTATCAAACTGGTGTAAACTCAGATTTTTCGGGTAGGCTTACCATAAAGCATGTAAATGCTTTAATCTCAGTATTACATTAATCTGGTTATTCAGAGTAGCCAGGTTATACTGCGTGTCAAAATGTATTGAGTTTTGGCTGACTTATTCCAACCAATTTTCTCCCAGTCATGTTCGTGAGCCACTTTTTAATCAAACCTATAATGTTATAACTGTACTCGTGGAAGAGGAACAGGCTTAATGACGACTGGCCCTGTCTGCTGTTATGGCACACAATCCCCAGGGAACATGTTTGGCAGAACAATGCCTTGTTCAACAGTGTTTTTCTTTTTGCCTCACAAGTCATTGCCACATTAACAGAACCACACTTGTTGTGTCTTGTTGATATGACAGGTATGACATATTGTGTGCGGATTACATGAAAAAAGGCAGAGTGATAATGTGGGAACATAAGTCCCAGTGATGTGCCGTGGCCCCTGGAGTGATTCCTGTCATGATGGAAAGCTTCCCGCACATGTACCTTCCCCTGTTCTGAAACATGTCTCTGCAGTTTTAATAAAACAGTTGATGTTGAGTTGAGCTCATTTTGTGAATAATTTTGCTGCATCTAGAACTCAGCAGTAAACAGGGGAAATTAAAGATGAATAAACTCAAACCATGTGTACAGTACGCTATGTCTTAACTGTAGTTCTGCTTTGTGAGTTGAGGCTGCTCAGACAAGTGTGTTTTCAAGGTAAACTTGCACAGTGTTGCTTAAAATCTGTGTATATACCAGTAAAAAAAAAATCTATAGTATTCCAAATTAATATATTTGTTTACCACCATGTGGAGTCAGTCTAACCCAATCAATCAATAAATAAATAAATAAAAGAAATGATCTTGATTGACTGCTTAATACTCTGTGAATGATTAGACTGTTTATCATGCGGGATGGATCTATTCTAATACAGGCTCCGTTGGCAAAAGACATTTTCATAAGCGCCTATTGTGTCGACCCTGTTGCTCAGACAGATGCATATTGTAGAAATCCATTTTAATTTGGACATAATTCAGCATGTCAGAAATGTCAAATACAAAAATGCAGAAGTGCGAAAGACAAATTCAGTGCATGCACCGAAGCTGTCAGACGAATCAGTCTTAATGCATATTCATATGTATTGTGATGAACTCACAAGGGTTAACAATTGTTGGTGAGGCTGGGTGGTTTCCTTAGTATGCACACATGAGAACAAGATTCACAAAGCATCAGCCAGGCAGTTTCTCTGTTATTTCTCACTTTGGGGGAGAGAGATGGGGTGACATGACTAAAACCCTGCCATGCTCCCCATAGGCAGCACATGTCAACCATCTTCTGGGGCCTTGTCAGCAGCCAAAAGGTTTTAATGGAACTGTGTTTTGGGATTTGCACATGTCGTCAGTCTTGTTCAGGAAACGGGGAGTGTCAAGGGGGAAAGAGAGAGGAGAGGCCTCTTTGAGTATCAAGCTGCTGAAAGGAGACATGGCGTGCGCCGAGAGAATAGCTGCTTCAGCGCCCCTACCTTCCCCTGCCGACACACACAGATGCAAACTCACATCGTCAGCTTCTCTCCCCGAGATGTTCTCTGTGAGCGTCTAAGTTAAAGATAGGCCTGGGTGTTAGGTGAATGAACTGCCGGGCGCCTATTCTGCACCACACATCTTCATTTAGGCAGAGTGAACACCTGCTGAGATCAGGATGTGATTCTGTTCTGTGTGCTTGTTTCTATTTCTTTGCTTCTACTACCTGTGTGTTTGAGTGGAGTTTTTTTTTTTTTTTCCTCTTCACACATCATCCTCAGATCTGGTATTACTCATAACATTTCGTACAAAGCAGCATTGCACATTGACAACTAGTTGTTAACCACTTAGATTTACATTAAAATAGCATTAATTTAAAATGTCAGGATTAAATTGTCAAGAATCAAAAGAAAATGCAACCAGTGTTCCATCTGTTTATGTTGCCTTAATAGCATCTGCTAATGTGTGTCCCTCCTGCCCCACTAACATTTGTGTCATTAAATGTGAATGATAACTTTTCTGCAAACTCCCCACTGAAAAAACAGCTGTTTGTCATATTTGGCACATCTGTTATGAGGTCTGATTTTAACTTACTTTTATCATTTAAGCAAAACACATACTGAGCGTTAACTGAACAATAAGCAAGATTTTAAAATGTCTTTTAAGAAAACCAAATACTGGAGTTCTCCTGCAGGCTGTTGTTGTGAAATCTCCCATGCAGTTATAGTTATCATTTAATTAATTCATTTGTGTTTGACCTTTTGAGATATTACTGAAGCTATAAACCTTAGTAATTGCAGACTTCAAGAAATAACCATGGCAGATTATCAATTTCACATAAAATCTTAAAAGGATTATGCAATACATGAAAAAAAGAGATGGACGAACTGAATTACCCGTTGCGACTTTATCTTTTTTTCCTCTCCTCCTTTCTTCTTGTGTTTCTCGCACGCAGAGCGCTCCATGACAGTTGAATCTAAGCTACAGTATATGACCCTGCATTTGTTGTCCGTTCATGAAACTAAAGAATATTAGGCCCCCTCCTCCATCCCTATGTGACCCCAAAGCTGTTACCACAAAGTATTACATCCTCCTCCTCCCAGAGGATAGTAATTGTTAAGCAATTACACACCAGGAGTGTCCCGTGTTGGCCATCAGACCTCTGCCCAGAATGACTATCGCTGCAGAGAAGGCCTGTGGGTTAAACTGTAAACAGAAAGCAAGTTAATGGCAATTAACTCAGCATGATTACTACTGAATTATGCTGAAACTCTCAGGGGACATGCCTACATCAGTCTGTCGTCCCATGGTGTTATTTGAGTGTGATACCTTGAGTGTGATGTAGTTCTGCCATACTTATTACCAGGTTTGCTTTGAGTTCAAGGCTGCAACTGACAATTATTCTTATCATTGCCAATTTTTTTTTGTTTAAATAAATCCCTGAGTTTGAAAACATTGAAATGGTGAAAGTGAAAAATATCCATCACAAGCTGTAAAAGTTGAAGGTGACACCTTTGAATAGATAGCATCCCAATTCCAAAAATCAACACTGATTTCTTTAAACCATAATGACAATTGAATGATTTATAAATTATTTTTGCCATGTGGCCAGTCATGTGGGTCGTTGTGAAAGGCAACAGGCAAGGACCTATACGTGTCACCTAGGTATGATGATTCTTAATTATTTTGGTGACCTCCTGACCTTTTCTAAACCAACACTGACTCTATCACCCCTCATGTTCTGGGAATAATGAATATTTGGATATTCGTTGTCCCCAGAGCATGAATCTTAATATTTTTGGTGACTTCCTGACTTTTCCTCTGGCACAACCATCAGACCGACAGTATCAAAATCAAAACGTTGGAATAAAGCCTCTCAGTACCACTAACAGGGCTTTTGATTTTGCAGCTGTGATCAAAGTTGAACCTCTATCATTGAGATGTAGATACTGCTACTACCAGCCAATCTTCATTATCAAATCAAAAAGTAAATCAAACCATTAAATATTGGTCTGTGAAGCAAAGCAAGCACACATACTTAATGCTACAGCACCAAACCTCCCTCAAAAATCAGAGACGCTTACCCAACTTAATATCATAATCCCTTCCACTTCATCAGAGCTGCAGAACTACCACCATGACGGCTCAGCTCACTTACCCCGTGAAGAGAACGCTCAACCATCCAGTCTCATCAAGTCTATTTATCAGAATGATCTCTTTAAAGTCAGCTCTCCCCATCCCGTCGTCCTACTTAAAGCCATGTCGTGTTAGCGCCCATAGATCGTCTCCCTCATTCACGTCGTCACATCGCTGTGCTTATTCTTTCATTACAGAGAGTGGGGCATCAACTCTGTCTTGGCTGGGATTAATATAACTGGATACTTTGTCAACATGTATGAACATCTCCATTGGAGAAACTTCGTTGTCATTACATAACCCTCATTCATCAAGCTAGAGTACTTTTCTGCTACTGAAAAATGCAGTTAAAATGATTTTGCACTATTCAGTCCATTTCTGATATTACTGTCAAAACAGTTTCTTAAAAGCACTTCTATGAATAATTTAGGCTCATTTCCTGATGGTTGATTGTCACTCTGGCAGTTTGACTAAATGCTTCTCAATTTCTGGCTTGAATTCGACTGCGAATTTCAATTCATTTGCTGCCCGTGTGACTCTGTTGTCCCTTGACAATACGCAATTTCCCTTTCCTGTCCTGTTAGTCCCAGGCATTCCTAAATGTATTCCCACAATCCTGTTTTACCCATTCTGCCTAATTACTCTCCCAGAGAATGCTAGTCCTTGGATGAACCATGGTTTTCTTCTCTCGCTTGAAAAAAAAAAAAGAAATAGAAAAAACAGAGTGCATTGGAAGAAAAGAGAACACCAGTGATCCTGCAAAATTCTGTATTGAAAACAAGACACTGTCCCACATAAATATGCTCTGTTGCTGTTGCTGAATTTCTTCCTTACTTATGGTAGAATATTGATTCACAGTAAAACATACCTAGGGCCATTTGTTATTCTATTTGTTTTCTATCAAGAAATGTAGAGGAAGGAACACAATATACTGTACTATTTAGACACTAATGCTCCTTATTACTCTCTAGCAAGCCTTAGAGAGACGCATGAAATACTGTACAATTGGATTCTGATATTTTTCTCTATTCAACTGAGGGGTCTGAAAGCACATTTTACATTTCTCTGTATAAAAACATTTCTCTAAAGGCTACTAAGAACACTAATCGTAAAAAGGTCACTGCATATCAAGGTTAAGGTAACTATATACAAAGAGGAGAAAGCCTCATGAGGATATTTGGATAATCTTATGCTAAATGTGTGTTTGTAACTCCAGGCCAAATTACATGTGGGCCATTATGTAATGTACTCATCATAAAATACCACTGCATGCTATTATCAGCAAATGGAAATAAAGACAATTTTCGTAGTAGCGGTGGGCTAATGACGAGTTAGAAGTCTGCTAAGGTTAGAAGAATCCTCTCCAGTGCTGCATCGTAGAAGAACAATGGTTCCAACATCTGTGTTTCTACTGTTGTTTATAAGTACATGGTAATAATTACATCACTTTTTTTTTTCTTTTTTTGAGTTTAGTGGGAATTTTCCATGAATCCGAAGAACCTGCATTAAAGAGGCGCTCCAGCAGTTCAGTATTGCAGTTCCATACAGTTGCGGGGGGCGGGTTGGTTTTTAGAAAACAGATTTTTCCATAGAATGGTCAAAGTTGAAGCAGCCCAGGCTGAGGTACCTAGACTTTTAGTCCCATAATGCAATTGGAAATTGTGTCTGAGGACATCACAGTGACATCGTCAGGGTTATTTGGTCAGATGACAAAGTTCCCCTAAAGCCATAGATGACATTTTACAACTGAGAAGTAATTCTCATGAGGAGTAAACGTCATGTCAAATCAGTTGAGAGCCTCTTTAACAGGCTTTAAAATACATGATGAAAACTTTTTTAATTTTTGCATTAACGCAGATCTTGGGTCTGTCAACAGTACAAAATACATATGCATCTTTACAGTGATTTATATCGCTAATGGAGCAATACAGCTTACTCTGTTTGCTAATTAAACTGTGTTTATTTTATCATTTGTCCTTCAGATTTAATTAACAGCACAAACATGTAATGGTATTTAGCAGTCGACTAAATCACAGAAGTCTGTCGGACCTTCCCAGCAGCATAGGAGCATAAAAATATTCTTCAAAATAAGTTCATTAACACCCTCTAAACTGAGGTCCGTCAAATAGAATAACATCAATAAAAACACAAAGTCTCAGCCTTTAGCAATGGTATGCTACATTTAGAAACAAAACCATCGCCGTCATCAACATGGGACATTTAAAACATATTGCAGTCCTCAGATTTCTTCTATGTAGAAACACATAATATTTCACCAGCCCTAGGAAATGGGCAAGATCCTAAACACAGCATATCCAACCGGCTCATTTATTAAACATTGCTGCCTAAATAATGTGATGCTGCTTCTCTGCGCCTGTAACTACAGGTGAAATACAGTTGGAGAGAGGTCACTGTCCCCTGCAGCTGCCCAGACTAATCACCCACTCTGAGACTGAGGGGTGAGAGGTCTGAGGGCAGAGAGCACACACACGTGCCCAACCGAATCCCCACTTCACCTTTCCACCTTCCATCTTTTTCTTACCCCTCCCGCTCTCTCCCCCACCACACCCAGCATTCCCCCCTAACCCCCCGCCCCCCGATTTGCTGCCTTGCTGCTGTTTTCTGCAGATGACTGGTCATGCTGCTACAGCTGCCCTTGGGCGCCAAAGCCATCATCAGAAATGCAGATGGCTCTGCCCCATGATGCACCTCACTGAGCTGCTCTGTTGGCGTGCCATTACCCTGACTAAATTTCAGTCTCTTTTTAATTTGAACACATTATATTTTGTTTACGTTAAGTTTTGCTTCACTGACATTCCCTTTGTCTGCTGTCCTCCTCACTCACACAACATGAAGCACAAAATTCCTTAAAAATGTGATTTAACCAGCGTTAGATCCTCTAACTGAGTAAAGGACCAATACAATAATGTAAAATGCTCAACTACACGTAGAGATACAGACATATTATCAGAAAAAAGGACATAGAATACACAGCAGACTATAATATAATACTGATGCAGCAGTGTATTAGTAGCATTATTGTTGTAGATAGTCAATGTGGAGCTGGTTTTGAGAATGTTCCACATCCTCGATTGCATGCTTATATTGTAACCATGACGTACTTATTCTAACCCAAACCACAATCTTTTCCAGTAGTTTTTGTGTCTGTATCTAACCAGACTCGGATCATTTAACCACAATTATTATTGTAGCCATGATTACAAAGTATGCCTGCCACCACAGGGACACTATTTCAAGAGATGCTCCTATGGGTAGGGGCAGCTTAATCTGAAAACTAACTAGTCACTTCTTTATAGCTTTCAGATAAATATAATGCATTCAAACTATATTTTTGCCATGAGATGTAGTTTAATTTAAGTATAAAGTAGAATAAAATGGAAATACTAAATACGAAAATTTTACTTGATTAAATGTACTTAAATGCTTTCCACCACTGGATTTAACTCTGCCCCCCTTTTTTTTGCAGCTTCCTTAAGAAAAAAAATTTAACTGAAATCTAAGAGCACAAAACTTTCATGGGTGCATTAACTTGCTGAGAGATTAACCTGGTTGAAGATATTGGGAGGCTGTCATGGGAACACGTTCTCTTTCCTGAGCTTTGACTACCTTCCCCTCAATACTAAGGCATTAACATGAATTATGTAGATAAGCAAGAGAGAGATAATAGAAGAAAAATCTGCTGTGTGCACATGGGTGTGCCTCGTAAAGACTGACTGACAGATTGTGGCTTGCAAGTCTCTGTCTGGCAAAGGCATTTTAGACTTTTCTCTAATTCCACTTAACAAAAGACAATGCCATTACTCTTGTAGAACAATGGCAGACAAAAAGCTCAGATTTATTGCAGCAACTAAAATCCACCTGTGTCTATCCATTAAGTCAGTGGTCGGGGTTTTAAAAAAGTTCCCCAGTCGAGACAAAAAGGTTTCCTCAGCTGTGTTTTTTTTTTCCTTGTTATCAAGAAGTAAAGAAGTAAAATAGACTCACGATTGTATTGGATTTGTTACATATGGTTTACAACAAAGCCGAGCACACCAGACAAAGTCTCACTAAAATGTTAAGTAATTATAAATCTGGGTTTTGTTTGTTCTCGTTGTTTTTAGCCAAAGCCCAAGAACAATGAAGGTAATTAATTTGAAAAGTAGAAATGTTTGACTAATTAAACTACAATGAAAGGTCAGTATTAAAAAACTAACATCTACAAAAGCCAGTGAGATTAGTGATTTATTTTTTTTTTTTTTTTGTTATCATTATTTTCTATGTCTGCCTTTATTTTTGATGGCAGATTCGATCCTGATGGGCAGGGATGGTACCAGTCTTGCATATATCTGTGGAGAGATGTTCTGCCGTTCTTCACAGGTTATTCTTTTCAGCCACTTTTTGCTGGAGGGGGTTTTGTGTTGCTCTGCCTTCTGCCTCCAGTAATTGTACAGGGAGTTGTCTTAACATTTCCAAAGGTTGTAATTATTGATATTTGTTAAGTATTGACAGTGGGATAACAAATGACTACCAGGGTGGTTTGCACTTTTATACTGATCCCTGTTTGTGAACAAAAAGCACGAAGAGCCAACCATTTGTTCAAATTAGACGTGCTTTGATCTTTTCATTTCTGTAGACTTTGAATGAAAACTGGTAGGCGGCACCGCTCGTGCATCCTGACAGTGCTACTCAACATCAAATGGGCATTACGAGGACAGTGAGCTACACAGTTCCTTTGAAAGACTTTGCTGATTCTGATAAGCACACAACACAAGCCAAGAAACTTTGAAATGAAGTCTATCTCATTATTCTCCCTGCACTGAAAATATCCACCTGAACAGTCCACGCTAAAACTTTGTTTGGTTTCACCTAGTGTTCCCATTGAACGGAAAAACATTAATCATGAAAGGCAGCCAGGGCTTTGCACAAGTCTTTTTTTCTACCTGCTCTTACATTTATTTTTTTTCCCCCCAATCACACACTTTGCTGTGGGGAAGTTCATAGATCATAAATGTGGAACGTCTTAATGCACCCTTTAGCGAGGCCTCTTTCATGCTCTGAGAGGCTGCCTTGGAGCCATTCATGGCTGGTTGGAGCAGGTCTTGAGAACAGGAGAATGACTTCAGTACAGTAACACCATCACACACACTTGAAATGCACTGGAGATGTAATAGCCGGCAGCTGATGGAAGATATCTCTATACCACAAATAGAGTGGCTGTGAATTATTAAAAGGGGAATTTTGTGAAAGAAGAGTGTAATAAAAAGAAAAAAGCACACCTTTCCCTACCTTTCTCCACAGAAACTACTGTATGTGTGTGGTAGGTTGGCAGGATACTCTTGAGGGCTTTAAAAGCTAATATGCTGCAGGGATAGACAGGTTCACTGTGAAGTAACAGGGCTGTTAAACTACCCTGCAAATTTTTGCCCACTGGGCAACAATGGCGTTTTATGCCATGGAAAAGAAATGCAGCTCTGTTCACATAGTGGGTGGGTGGGGGGGGGTTGGGGTTGGGGATACATTGCATACAGTTTTTGCCCCCAAAGCTATTGCATTAACGAACAACGGTGATTCATGATTTTCGATTTTTATTTATTATTTTTAGTTAGTTTTGCTCAAAGGTGATAGACGTGTTTAGAGTAAAAGCTCTAACGCACATTGTAAAGGCAAACAAAAACAGCAGCTGTAACAGTAATTGCCTGTCAGTGTCTGTGAAGTGTTGCCTTTAGGAGGCGACATCAACATGTCTAAATGTGCTAAACTGCCTCTGAACTGTTGTTGCTCTGACTTTCCTTTACTGTAGGTGGTGCATGGAGCATCCAAATGATCTGATCCGACAGTGACTGAACAGCTCTCCCTTGTGGAACATCTGCATGAAATCTAAACATGAGCTTATGAATGAGTCAGAAACTAATTCCATGAAGTTTTTCACATCCAGATTCTCGGACCTGCCCATGTCACCAGGCATGAACAATAATTAGAAGCATTTCTATCATATTGTCGAGATCAAATTCTAATTCCAGCATTACATGGATATAAGCAAAAGCATTTGCCAAGAATGTTTTCATTAAGTAAGAAAACAGGGAATCAAAGACTGGGATTTTAAATTAGTCTGGTATGCTGTAGTTCTGACGATGACTTGCAATTTAGCGTTGTAGAATGATCCTTTGGGTAGCAGACAAGGGGTCAAAGTTTTGGAGTTCCAAGAGCCATATTGGTTTAAGGCTGAGACTTAAAGCAACTGACAGTGTGAGGAGTGGAAACCTGACCCAGCCTGGACTGGACATGACTGACAAACTGATGGCTCTCTCAGTTCTGTGGTGGTGAATGACTGTTCTGACCCAGTGGAGCAATTTCTTGTTTTGTTTCAGCGAGTCCAGTATCATAAGTGGTTATGCCTCCCTGTGCAGTCAGTGTCCAACTTCTTCTAGGGACAAAGTGGCTCTACATCACAACTATAATTCTTTTTAATTGAACTTTTCAGAAGTTCCAGCAATGGTACACCACCCAGAACCAGATGACAGGACGCCTGCTTAATAACTCACTGGAATTCTTAATGGTCTAATGACGACTCTCATAAAAAGTCTGTGAATTAAGAAACTGGCATCATTTACCAAGGATGACATTTTTACTTGGGTAGAGGAAAAGAGGAATAAGAAAAGGTATACAAAAAAAAGAATAAAGAAACCAACAGATCAGTAACAGCACTGATTTGTTGGTACATATAAGATCAATGCAAACAATGAAAAGCTGCAGGCACACTGAATAAGGGAGTGTTTGCTGAACACTTGCTGTAATCAAAATATCCCAATCATTGATATAACATCCCCCATGTTTTGAATTGACTTCTTATTAACAGTATAAGTTCAACATTTATCTCTGTGTTTTTTTCCTCTTTATCAAATATTGGCTTTCTGAATGTCATGGCAAAATGTCACGCAATCAATGGAAGTGCATACGACAGTGATATTGGGCCATGGATAACTATTAAGACATTGTGTGTGGCCTGAGTGTGCGATAGGTAATATTTTCATTTGACTTGTTTAAATGATTTTCTGATTTGGTGGAAAATACAGACAGAGAAAATGTCAGACTTTTCCGATATCTGACAAAGGAAATGAGCTAGTGGCATCGCTACAGTATATCCTCAAATGACTGCGAGATGCTGTGGATTATTACGAGGGTACAGAGACACAAATTGAGTCATGATGGGAATTATCACCATAATCTTACACAATATAGGAGGGGAGATATGCCATGAGGGGTTGACATTTAAAAACTGTCTTGAGGGAGGAACCATTGCCTCTCGCAGCGGGGAGCCTTGTCGACATCCTTGGCTGCTTTAATGATCCTTATTCATCTTTACCTACTCACCCCCAATTTCACGAACATACATAACACAACCCATACATTCCCGCGCGGATACACGGGCGTACATTTTACCACAATGGACCCTGACTTCAGTCATACATAATAATCTTTCTGTGCTTTATGTAGCATTGCACATAAATTATAGAACACAGATTCCATCCGAGTTGCAAGTTGTATTCTCTTCAATTGTGCTATCTACATTTGTGGTTTTTCCAAACACTCTCTCTCACACTCACATACTTTGTCCTCACATGAGTGGCATACAAGTTTTACTTGACTGGCTTTGAGAGCAGGAAGATAAGTGGAGATGTGTAGCACTTTATTTCCATGTCAGGATCCTCTTTTTCCACTTGATTGGCCTCTCATCACACAGCATGTGGTGCTGACAACGAGGCAACAGGAAGTGGAAGCGAAGAATGGAGTGCGTTGGAAAGGAGATGAAGTGAAGACATGGGAATGAGGGGAGGGATGACTGCTGATGGTCTTTGATGAAGCATCTCACGAGACACAAAAAGGATGACTCAAACCGAAGCCCTGCTCCGCATTCACCCACACATCCATGCATACACACAGCAGCATGTGCAACCTATTCAAACACCGCGTTCGTTCAGAATATGCACAACACGACAATAAAACCTGAGTGCATCAAAGGTCCAAGGTGCCAAGAGGCTGCACAATTAGAAGCAGAGGATAAGAGAGAAGAAAGGAGAGAAAAAGAAAAAAACGCATTACTAACTGCCTGTCACCCATTTTCATTCATGTGTTTCCCAGAATGAGCCAAATCAGAAAAACCTTCATGTGGAAAAAGTCTCTTTTTCTCTTTCTTCCAGTCTTTTCATTTATTTCACCTTGTCACTTTATTGACACTGTGTGAAAAAAAAAATGGTTTAGCAATTATAAATCCAAACATTCAGGTAATGTGTTCTGACAACCTGGTATGGCACAAAAATGGCAATACTACAAGCTGTGCTCCTCCTACATACCTCCATGTGTCCACCTTTCTGTGTCAACAGAAAAATCAAACTCCAGAAAGTTAGGGGGAGAGGGTATGACAGCTTATTATGACTCCCAGTGGAGGATGTTCAAAGGAGCTGTGCTCTGACACCCAGTATGCTGGGTTTGTTGCTTTCTGTTTTAATCTAGCCTAAAGATATATGTTAATCAAAGCGAATTTTCAGCGTCTGTTTTCAGGGCTTTGCCAAAGCTTTCGAATCTCCCAGAATTCAAAGGAGCAGGCCAGAACATGAAGTGATGAGCACATTGCCAGCTCAAACTCACTGAGATGCAGCAACAGAGCGCAATGGCAAATCGCTACAGTAATGTGACAACTGTATGTCTGTATATTGACATTAAAGCAAATCTGCAAGAGACTGTGTGGGAGGGAAAACAACAGCTATCAGTGCCAGCAAAGTTCTGCAGATGCAAGAAGTTTTCCTTTCCTATTTTTCTTTAAGTCTGAAGCTCACATCTATTGATGTTGCACACAACAGGTGTTGCTGTTCCCTTTGAAAAGGCTGCATGCAGACGGTATAGTCTTCATACAATACAGTACATTACAATGAGATAATAGCTATGTAGTTGAGTTCTTCTTTTATTATGAATAAAGATATAATGCCTTACAAAGGCAAAAAAAAAAAACAGTGTCTACATATTTGAAAATCATCCTAAAAGGACACATAAAAGACTATCAACTTAAAGCTCCATTAATAGATTTATTTATTTATTTTTTTTTTTTTGCCTACTTGGGGGCAGTAGGACAAATGCATCTTGTGACATTATCACCTTATAAACTTATCACCTTCTAAGTCAGTTGTGTGTCTGGCCACCTGAGAGCTGCCTGCTGAAGCTGGAAACATCGTCAGTAAGAGTGGAGTAATAGCCACTTCAAAGCAACAACAAGTGAAAATGCTCTATAGAGTGAACTTCAGAGTTTAGTGATACTTTTTCTCTGGATTTATCACCACAACTGACACCTTTTCACAATGCAAGGAATCCACTGTTAATGTGAGAATATTAATTAGAGCAGCTTTAGGTTTTCCAATTTTCAAATTGCATTGCAAGCTTTACTAATCCACCTTGGACCCCAAGGAAGTGGTAGAGGACATGACTGGGGAGAATTACATCTGCACTGCTTTGCTTAGCCTGCTGTTAATGTGACCCCTTCTGCTACTGGGATTCACATCTGAACGAGGACCAGAGCAAATTTAGATGGAGCTTTCAGCAGCATGGACGGCGACCTTACTGTGCTCTGTAAATCTAGAGTCTTTTTATTTATTCAAATACGTTAAAATACTCTGTTGGGATTTCTTTCAAGAAGTTTTATTTTGTGGCTTGGTCCAGATAATTAGCCAAATCTTCTCACTAGTGGCTGAACAATACCACACTATACAATACACACTATTTGTAGAGTTCCCAGGTGGCCCCCCCTTCTTTGTTTGACTAAATATTATTTCTTGATTTTGTTCTTATGATCTGTAATGAGATTCATGTCTCTGTCTCTGCGGAGTTCAAATGAGACAAGACAAAATGTTAGAGTGAGTGTGCAAAAGTAATGAAGACGATCTTAAGGATTTGTCCTTGACACACAGCCTGTTCCTTATCTACAGAGTGTATCCGGAAAAGGAAAGAACAAACAGAAAATATGCATTTGTTTAATTAATCTTTACAGAAATGTATATCACAGTTTCGTCTACACCAGTGCATTTTTACTTTACATAATATTGGCATGTGTTGTTTCTGACCTTTTTTTGTTTTGCTTTTAATTTGCTATGCAGCATAGTACAGAGAACATCACTTGAAAATAGACAAATTCTATACTTTAACATTTCATGCTTATGAATGTTGTCTTTCCATAAGATTTGACATGCAGCTGAGGGGCTTTGTTGTGCCCAGTCGACTGTGGTTTCTCTGAGGTTTCTTAACCCTTCTTTTCCCCACAGCAAGACATGTCACAGAGAACATGCTGCTGTCGACACGTCAATTGTGTTGTTAATAATTTACCGCTCAAAGCAGAAAGACGCAACAAAAGAAAGCTGCTAGGAAATGTGGGTTTAAATTTTTCAGATGATACAAGTCAGTCTACCAACAGGAAAAATATGCAAAAAAATGTTCATATCTTCATATGTTTTAAAGTTCCAGTGGAGAGTTGTTTTAAAAAGTCTTCGAGAAGATGAAACCAACTAAAGAATGAACTTTAAACTCTCTGCTGGTGTCAGACGGAAGCTGAGTTATAAGATGTGGATTAAATTAAAGGACCACCTGTACAATAAATTGCAATAAAATACAATATTCCAAAATTTTTGTTAAAGCAGCTTAGAGAGATGCTGATTCAAGGGTCATACCATAAAAACATTTTGTTTTTCTATGGGAATTTTTTTTCGGGACAGTCGGCAGGCAGACTGATGGGAAGCTTCTGCTAAGGGCTACAACTAACAATTATTTTCATTATAAACTAATGTAGCAATTCTTTCAATTACTTGATTCATTATTTAGTCTATAAAATGACAGAAAGTGCAAAGTGTCTGTGACAGTTTCCCAGAACCTATAAGGTGAAACCTTTAAATTATTACAGGTCCATACCCAAAGATATTTACTGTAATTCATAGTATTATCACAAAAATAGAGATGGTGTTTTTTGGGGGGGGTTTGGCATTTTAAGACTGATTCTTAAAATTGCTGTGAGTTCAACTTCTGTCTGTTGATGAATTGTTTCACTGATTTATTGTTTCACCTGCAGTGAAAAAGTACTACTCATGCAAGGTAAAGTCATTTTCTATGCCGTAGTAGCAAATACTGTTAAAACAATACACCGTAATTTCCGGACTATAAGCTGCTACATTTTTCACATGCTTTGTACCATCTTTCTGTGTAAATATCTCATGTTACAACGTAGACACCTGCGGCTTATAGACAAGTGCGGCCTATATATGTAGAAATGTGTTTTTCTTTTTAAATTTAGTGGGTGCGCCTTATATTCAGGTGTGCTCAATAGTCCAGAGATTACGGTAGACACAAAGAGTTAAGTGCCACTAATATTGAACAGGATTTGCTGGAGTCGAGTGGTGTGGGAACCTCTTACTGTGTTGGTCCAACCACTTGACCCTCAGCTCCACAGACAAAATAGATCAGTAAGGAGCTGCCATAGCAACAGGGAACCACCTCTTCCTCGTCATGCCCTTGGGACCGAGATAGAAACAGATGAGGCAGGGGTGGTACTTTGAAAGAGAAGAGGGAGCATGGCAGGGACATTTTAATGAGAAAGTTTTAATTGCCACATTTGTTTGACAGAGAGAATTTTAGAGAACTTATGAAAGAGAATAAACCAAAATAAAGTTGCACTTGCATGCACACTCAGGGGAAGCAGAGCAGAGAATAGGGAGGTAGAAATTAAGAAGACAGAGCCTGTTAGAAAGGCCATGAAGAAGAAAGAGGTTGAAGAGCAGACGGCAGGAGTCGAAGGGAGAAATGGCTGTCACGCGTGGTAGCCACTCCTCATGGGAAATGATAACGAAGCGAGATGCTATCTAATTATATCTCGCTTACCAAATCGATTCGAGCCAAAAACAGCAGCAAGTGCAACAGGCAAGAAATCTATTCCCAGCACTGTGCGGAGCGTAAAGGAATCACACAGCAAAATTGAAATCATCAATGACCGTCAGCGAGAGCGGATGGTGGTGTGGCTACTGGCAGCTCAGTGGTGATCAGAGTCTTATCCACACATCTGCTAGACACCAATCTTGTGCAAAAACCTGGAAACGCTCCCAGTCCCTCAGACCGAAAGAGTTTGAGGGTAGTAGCAAAACAAAACCACAGCTAATCCATTACCTCACAGCAAGTTTCACAGCCAGTCTACTTTCTTTGGAAGTGTAAAGAACAAAAAAATAAGTTAGAGGATTTTTCTACACTGTGGAATGCATGAAAAAAAAAAAACTAAGATCTTTAAAAACCAGAAAAAACAGCCATTAACTATGCTTCTCCGACAACAAAGCAGTGACAAACACAGCCAACATCCCTACTCTCTTTTATAGAAATACAGCACTAATTAGCAGCAATCGGCCTCGTCTACCTGACAGGTCCGTAGGTAATATTAAAATATACAGTGCTGGGCCCAGGATACATCTGCTTCAGAAATTCCCCTAGATGTTCTGTTTAGCTTAACAGAGTCAGTTCCATGTGCCAAACATGTATCAGACATGAAGTGCAGTCTCTCCCCTAAGCTTCACGGAGACACTGTGAGCTGTTACAGCTGCCCGTGTACTGACTTTGATGTTTTATTCATTTTCTTGGTAGCTTGTAAATGTCTCTTTTGGAGCTTTGGGACAATGAACCTGGTGCAGAAGCATATGAAATGGAAAGGTTGAGCCAAGCAGTGGACAGGTAGCTTTCACACAACATGCTTGCTTCTGTCCACTCTTCCATTACCTGTGGAGAACGTCCAGCACAAAACTGTGTTAAAAGGAAAGTGAGTTAAAACACAGATGGAATGTTTTTGTAGAAAATGTTTTGGTTCACGAGTTCATTTGAGTGAGAGAATAAACCATGACTCGACAGCTTGTGTCATTGTTTTAATTTTACCTTTAATATTTTCTGGAAAACTTTTGAGACAATAAGAATCTGTTCATTTGCCCTTAGCATCTCTCAGTCAAGCACTTATTTGATGACTCATTCTTCTTAAATAAAAATATATTTTTTGAAATCTAGAAACCCCCCCCCCCCAAAAAAAGAAAAATACCGTAACAATGAAGATAATTCCACAGGGGCCATGTTGCACTGAACTGACAACCACACTTCAATTGACAATGAGTCGCTGTAGGTGGTGTTTTGTAATGAGTGTGCATGCAGCTCTTCAAACTGCTTTGATACTTGGTACCATGAATATCTTGCAGTTTGCCACACACAATATCCATGCCATGAAAAACCCCAACGCTGGGGTGCCCTGATAGCCTAGTGGTTACGCCGCATAACACATAAATGCTACATCCACAGTTTGACTCTTGACCAGGGAACTTTTGTTGCCATACTGTTTCCTTGTACTGCCTGTCTGCACTTCCACTTTCAAATAAAGGCAATATGCCCCCCCAAAAAAGATATTTAAAAAAAGAAAACCCAGAAAGCAACTACAGTATCATCAACAGAGACTTGGGATAAGGCATGCTGGCTTTACATTTTATATTTGCTATTTTCCCTCATTTTAGGTACTCTTTGCTCCACAGCAGCAATATGTAAATTATAAATTAAATTAAATTGTAAATGCAACCAAGAACAATTGAAAAATCCACTAAACCTTCTCCAGAGATGTTCAGGGAGAGTACAAGTGACATAATAGGAATTTACTTGGTTTAAATCCAACTGAGGAGCATACCCATTTTTTTTTTCTGTCACTGTCGAACTGTCCAATGAGCCAAAAATAAAGCTTTGTATTTTGGTTAAAGAAAGAAACTAGTCATAAGGTTTAATACTGCTGGCATACTCTAATACCTGATGCTAAATATAGATACGTAAATACAGAAGAATCACAACCAAACTCGGCTCAAGTAAGAGACAAATGTTACAAGTTGCTTATAAAAGGTCTTAGAATAGTAAGAACAGACAGTGACTCCTCAGTTTCCAGAGACTGCGGAGTCATCGGTCTGTGCTGGGAGATGCATTTGTTTCACCAAGAGACTTTCTGTCTGCCCACTGCAATGGCATTGAGCAGTAATTAGGACCACATTAACACATGTTAGCATTCATAGAGGAGGCGGCGGTGGTAAGATAAAGAGCAGCGAGAGACAATGAAGATAAGTGTAGATTGAGGAAAATGAAGAAAATCCACTCCATTTGAGCGATGAAAGAGGTGAAGGGTAAGAGAAAGAGCAAGGAGGTGAAAGATGGAGGGAAAAGAAGAAAGCCGGCACTGATTGCAAGACCGCTGACGATGAAAAGCTGTGTTTGGTGAGCAAACGTGGACCCGTTAATGAAAGGGAAACAGCAGCATGCGTTCCCATCGTTAGCCCTCATTAGCCCCCTCTCTGGGGGGTCTGTTGTGAGCGCACTGAGGAGGCGGCTGAAATGGGGGGGGGGCACCATAGAGCGGAAAGATGAAGGCGTGGAGGGAAAGGAAAACAAAAGAGGAGGGTAGGTTGTGGGAGGTTGTTTGAGCTTTGTTGTTGTGAATGCATGTATGTAAAAATAATCTGAATTTAGTCTCACATGCGTACATGTAGTTGCTTTGATTTCCGAGCATAAACTTTATGTCTCTCACCAGCAATTAAATATATATTTATATATGTATGAGAGTCGTGGTACAGTAGTGTGACTAATTATCTGCTGAAACACTGTATTAGTTGCATGATTACCAGGCGCCTCTATAGCTAATTACATAGCCTGCTCTTGCCTGACCTCTGCCAGCATGATACATTGCTCTAATTCTCCATCTCCCACTCCTTACCCACCCACCCCCCTCCCCCAACATCCACCCCACCCCCCTCTTCTTTTTTCATCTTTTTAAAAGTTCACTTCAACTCCCTTTGAAAATGTGACCTTTTTATACCTTATCTTAGCTACCCATAAAATACAGCCATAAAACATATAAAGGAACATTTTAGCCCCGAAGTCAGAATCAGGATAACCCACTACCCCAGTTAATTAAATGAACTGTGTAATATACACAATGTTTTCTACCTGTTTAGCTGCGGTCTCATAAGCTTATTTAAACCAAGATCTACGGCACAAATACAAGATTTCAAGGCAGCCAGTGGTATAAATGGTATTAGAGGATATTTCAAATTTGCGCTAAATAAGTAGCTTTGGTCTTATAATTCTCATAAAACTTAAATGCAATGGCAGTAAATGATGCAAATCCAATTTTTTTATTTATTTGTAGCCGAGGGAAACTGTGAGCTTGTGTCACTGTTGTATCCCCAGACAACAACATTGTAGCAATCCCCTTTGTTTCAGCCCTCACAGAAAACCATCTAAAAGTGTGTTTAATTTGTCAAGCAGGTTTTCACCTTTCTTCTTGTCTTGGCAGAGGGGGAAGTAGAAAAAAATGTTGGGTGAACAGAGTTCCTCAGACAGATACCTTGGATGGAAATTCCAGCAGAGTGAGTAAAGCATCCACCAAGGATGTCAGTCCAAATAGTAAATCTGGCATCCTCTGTTGTTCTGCCATTCTTCAAACTGATTTTATATCTTTCGCAAGGTTCAATTGCTCATTTACTGCCCAGCGTCAAACGTATTGATGTCCCCCATCAAACTTATTTTGGATCAGACTACAGGAGGATAAAAAAGCAATTTTTAAAAAAAAGTTAGAGCGATGTGTCTGCTGCAAGGGTTGATGTGAAGATTATCCCTACGTAACTTTTGTGCTGTCCATATACTGGTCCATATTGACTGCCCTAATGGTTGCCTAATGTGATTTAGTTCAGATCAAAGTGCTACATTGGCTAAACGTGAAGTGAGTTGGCCTCAGGTTCTGGTAATGTCTGTGAAAGGAAAATGGACCTCCACACTAAGTTTGCACTTGTGGAGCTGGCACATTGCCAAGTAAGTATCTGGAAAAGTTCATTGAACAAGCGTATCGTCACTATACATGCAGCACAAGTACACTGAAGGAATTTTTGACCATAAAATGTGATAATCTATAGGCCCTGATAGAGAGGTCTAGCATCAGTGCACCTTTATATTATGTTTGGACACTTTTCCACCATTTCCAGTTCATACTAGAGTTGTTTATCAATGTGTAGTTGCAGGTCTAAACATACCAGCTGTGAACGTGAAAGTTACACTGATGCATACACCCATATATTGACTGACAAGTCGATTAACTAGTTTTCTCCCTTGTTAAATAAAATTATGAGCCTCACAACTATTGATTTTGCTACCAACAGCTGTAAGGTCACACAACTGTCTGCCATGCAAGCACACAAAATTGTTTTGTTGTGGAAATTAAGCAAGAAATTATAACATAAAAGTGTCAAAGGCAAAGATGAAAATCTGCCTGTAGTGGCCACAGGGTTACATGGCACAGTGTGGAGAAATATTTTTTTCACACATCCATTCTAAAAAGCTTTAAAACTAAGGGGGAAAAAAGTATCAGATCCATTCAAAAATGAGCTTTTCCTTTAGATCTGCACAATAAATAAAATCCAATAAAAGCCCTATGAACATCTTACACTGATGCCATCAACAAAGCATTAGTCCAGACAGACCCCTTTAGACCCCTTAAGGTTTTCATTCACTCTTTACAATTACTGGCAATTTTAATGCAGGTGTACAGGGTGGTGATTATAACCTGGTATTTCTGCTGATGCTGATGAGCTCCCTCCACCACGCCTGACCTCCTCCTTATGTTCAAAAGCTTTTATTATTGTTAATTAAAAAAAGATGTTCATGCATGTAGTTCATTAAGGGGAATTAGTTCTCTCATTACTGCTTGGATTCTTTAAGAGCTCCCTTTCCTGCTGCATGTAAGCATATAACCATTTGGCATAAATGGTCAATTCAGTGATGTGCTGTGAGTGTCTCTGACTAAATTATAGCAGTTATTTTACAGTTGCACAGGAATCTACTGTTTATGGCACGTATGAGGGCGTTTTTCTTACAGCTGTTTAAATCTTGGTGTCCTTGCGGCTTTGTGAAGTATTGAGCTACCTGTTTTCTGTCTCCAGCTTCTAATTGATTGATGTGCGAGATGTTTCCAAAATGCTGCACAATTATAGATGCCTCATCTAAAATGGGAACTAAATAGTTCTGTGGCAATTCAGCACCAGGCTCAGAAAAAAAAACAAGTATAAAAACACCAGTTGTTTCCCCTTATATTAAAACCTGTAGCTCCTTTACTTAAATCTGCCAGTACAGCGCATTCCCATCAATCCTCTGCATCTTTGTATAAAAGGCCAAAATGCTTTTAGCAAAAAACTGATGTTGTGGCAGAAGAGATTAATAAATATGTGTGAGTGTGTAGGTTTTAGTGACAAAAAAACCCAAAAAAAACAAAAAACACCATGCCTGCTTTCACACAACTTTGGCATTACACCTCGGAAACATAACATCAGTTTTGTCTTTTTCGCCTGTCTGGTGTTTCCTCTCCATTATGAAAATGTCAGCACTTTGTGGCAGTGAGTGCTCCAATTTTAAAGGGGAAGACCTAATTTGATTGGTCGTGATTGATGCCAGCCCCTAACACACCCACAGACACTTAATTCAACCTCTTCTACTTGGTAGCCATTTAGGAGCCATTTTATGTGATCAGCCATTTCTGTAGTCTACAGCAGCAAACGGATAAAGAAGGGGTTCGTTTTTTATTTACCACCTCTCTTTCAGCTCATTCTGCCAATCGTTCTCCTCCTTAAAGCCCTTTTCCCTTCACAAGCTTAGTGGCTTTGACTGCAGCCACAGCTCTGTGGGATTTTATCGTGTAAAAAGAGGAGAGATTTTCCTCTTCCAGTTTTCACAGATCTCAGATGTAACAAGGTGGAAAGTGAAGAAGGGAAGAATACAGGGCCACAGAAAGACAGGCGGTGACAGAGAAAAGGGAAATGAGATGAGGATCCCGAGGAGTCAAATGGGATGAAGTGGGGAAAAAAAAAAAAACAGTTTCCTGGGGATGGGTCAGAAATTGACTTGGTGTGTGGGCCAGCCAGTTACTCGGTTACTTGAGGAATGCAATTAGCATGTGGTGTATGTGAACAAAGAAAGTGAGTGAAATGGAAAATCCTTGCAGGTACGTAAAGCCACCAGGGAGCATTGCCTGGAGGAGAGAGGATAAAAAAAGAGGGTGACTGACATTCACTTTAATCCATAACTCACCACATGTCATCCAATTTTTACACCTAAAACACGAAAAAGAGCCGTAGAGTACCAGGCAGACAATGAAAGTGGACAGCAGGGAGCGAGAAAGAAAGAGGCAAAGAAAGAAAGAGGGAGAGAAAAGGAGACTTAAATTCCACAGACTGGATGACACACAGAGAGAAATTGCAGGAGACTAGAGAAACTTTGACTAGACTATTTGGGATTTGATGCAGCGCACAGGAGATGAGAGATGTATGTAAAATAGCTTGAACTGAGGAAAACCAGAGAGCAAAGCAAAGCAAACAGGAGGTGGGGAACACGTCACCGAGGAGCAGGGTGAACAAAAAAAGAACAAGAAACCACTGGTTACAGTGCTGCTAAAGACCAGTTCGGCCCATTGTGCACCGTAATTATTCCGCTGCCAGTGATGCTAGCGCTATCCGAGCAACTCCATTGTGTTTAATTTAGGACATCAGAGAGCAAATAGGAGGCGTCGTGCTGATGCTGTAGATAAGCCACCAAGGGAAAACAAAGGAGTGGAACTACAGCACATGAATGGTTCATCTCAAATAATGAGAGACTAAAGCAAAGATCCAGGTCAATCAAACTGTGACAATGTTTTGGAGCCAAACATGCCCACAAATACCACATCAAGCAGTCAGCATCTGCTATAGTAAACAGGGCGCCTATGACTAATGGTAGCCTAGTTTTGTCCATTAATGTTTTACCTTAACTTTTACCTATACACTTGCCCATATGGCTCCACCATTAATTTTTCATAAAGTGTGTTGTTCTCTCTGCAATGCTCTTTGCTTTTATATATATAGTCAAGTAAAAACTCTTTATTTAAAAGCTGAAACTGTAAGAAGTGGTTACCTCTAAAGTTGCCCAGAGTCTACAATGAATGAGAAAAAGGGCAAACTTAAATGCAGTGTGTAAGTGTGTACTGTAAGTGAGATGTTGCTTTTCCTGTTTTCTTCTTTTTTTTCTTATGAAAGCTTTGAGTCACCTCCAAATTAGGTGAAAACCAACCTTGAAGGATTCTTGCGTTTCTCGCGGCTAAATGTGCTGGGGTTAGTTTACAATGCAAACACCGCTCTCTCTTTCTCTCTCACTCCTTCAGTGGTGACCCTTGTTGCAGATGCTTTTTCTCTAATTAAAAGAGGAGAGAAGCTGCCAAGCAACCGTTGTGAAACTGCAGACCACTGAGCTTTCCAAGTTCACACACAAACACACACACACACACACACACACACACACACACACACACACACACACACACACACACACACACACACGTGCAACAGATTGCACACTGATGCCCTCAAACAAATCTGTTTCCAGGAGATGTTGCCCCTGACAAATCACTTTACCTGAACTGTCTGCATACCCTATATGCACTGTATCTCCTATGGAGAAGACTGATAAGATTTGAATTCCATCAATGTTTCTTCCTTGCCTCAGGCAGCGTGGTCATGGTGAATTTTGTGCCATTTTATCTCGTTAGCAAGTTGTCTCGATCTGTGACCAGTAGTATACAAGTCAGACAGCTACTGAAATGTACAGAAGCTATAATAGACCAGAGGGGACATGCAAAGGAGATACTGAAGTTCGATTACGACACATCAAAACTACATTTTCTGTTTATTCATCAGTTCAGTTATCAGTTTAAAGTGCACACATCTGCTCACTTCATGGACAATCAGTGTCTCCCAGAATCAGAAACCACACACCTAAACAATGAATCTGAGGTTTAATATTAACTCATGGATTCCCTTAAGGCAGGGACACCCATAATGACCGCTTAGCCAATAACACATATAATTTGATCATGACAACTCATCCGACCAAGTTGGACCAGGTGTGTCCTAGTCTGAGTTAGCTGGTGTTGACGGCAGGCAGATAAAATCATATCATATGTCATATGTAAAGATTCTAGTCTTATGTCTTCACATTCAGTCACTGCCAGTTGTTGTCATGATTTTTTCAAGTTTGATATTTGTGACTGGTGTCGACAACCAATGACATTGCTTGTGTGTCACCCGAGTGAGGCGTACTGGGAAATAAACAGCCTTGCCTGAAGTCAGCTTTATAAAGTTCATTCACCTGCATGTCGCCCATGTCTGTCCATTCAGGATCTCACCAAAACCCTGTGCTTTTTGTGCTTTTTATGGGGCTTTTCAGTGCAGCTGTTGAGATGCTTTTAATGACATACAAAAATCATAAATGGGTAGGCACCCCTCATCCCTGTCTGATCTCCTTAAACCAGTGCTCTGCATTCTCAGAAAACAGGGCTCCTGTCTGTCCCCAGAGTTAAAAATAAGTCTGCAGGTTGCAGGGCCTTTTCCCACCGGGCCTCCTTCCTCTGGAACAACCTCCCTGCTGAAATCAGACTGTCTGACTGTGCTGGTGCATTTAAATCCAAAATTAATACTCCTCTTTATGCCGTTACTGGCTTATTCTTTGATTACTTAATGCCTGGTACCTGTTGCCATTCTCCCACCAGTGGGTCAATCTCAGTCTCAATGAATCCATTATTTTGTCCTGCTGATGAGATTTCTGTAAACTTTCTAATCTCTCTAACCCTCTGTTTGTTTATTCCCTTAAGTATATGTGTGTCCAGGCTGTGCCGCTCTTTCTTTGTCTCTCCAGCCCCTATTTTTTCCTCCTTGTCCTCCCTTTTCACCCAGGCTGTCTATACTCAACTATCAGCCATCCTGGGACCTCTCTGCCTCTCCCGGCTGTCAGTGCCTCACTCCAGATGTTTTGGATCTGGATCTTCGTCCTCCAGGAGTCCCAGCCTCCTTCTTGTCTCTCTCTCTCTCTCTCTCCCTATGTGTATTTGTTTCCTTCTCCTTGACATGTGAATGATGTGTTTGGTTTTGCCTCTGGTGTGTTAACTGCACCTGGAAGTTGCTTGATGTCCTCCCAGAAGATATTCTGCATTAATGTTTACAATCTATAATGTTGTCATCCTGGTTGTCCGAGGTATCGTAATGTTGTACAGATTGTGAAGCTCCTTGAGGCACATTTGTACTGCATATACACAGTGCTTGTTGTCATCCATGTTTGTTTTAGTACAAGAACATGCAAAACTGAACAAGAGCATGAGAAATTTGCAGGTTAATGACCAGTCATCCAGTGTGTTGTCCATTGTATTCACTCAGACGTAAAGTTTATGCTCCTTACTGATTGTAAAGAACTAAAACAATAATGATCTGTGCAAGCTGCTGAAAACAATCTTTATGTGTGATCTCATGATGAGATGTGATGAGCTCCAGAACAGCTACATGGACACTGAGGTGAGACTGAACCTTGACACTTTTCATACATGAGGTCAAACAGTTTTAGGTTTTTCAGGTTTTTAAGCAGTTCAGATTCTACGAAGGTCAGAAGTAAACTGCCATGGGTAAAAAAAGAAACATTTAGGTCACCACCAAAAACTGAAAAAAGTTTCACAGAAAACCGGCAAACTATTCCTACAGATGTCCCAACTTTTGTCGATGACTTACAAACCTTCTGTCTAAACAAAGGCAGTGTTGGAACAAAATGTGTTACCATACTCTCTGATGCATTAATAGGACAATCCTGTATGTACTGCAGGAAGTAGGACTGTATATTGCTGAATCAAAATGATTCAGAGATAATGGCCAGAAATATCAAAAAGAAAATAACTAGACAGTGGCCTCACATGAGGGAAGACCAGAACAGAGTCCAGAACCAGTCCCACTTGCATATCTTGGTCACAGTTCTTCAATAACCAAATTTAGGAGATCTGGATCAAAACACTTGGTTAATGTATCACAGTCTGATTTTTCTAAGACACTATTAATGATATCAGTTTTGACCTAAAAAAAAAAATTCAATATTGGCTGAGCTGTGCTGGGTATATTATTTTGATTGGTTGAGAAAAGCAATAGAAAAGGCATGAAGAACCAGTGTCACCACAAATATATCACACAACATGTAAAACGTCATTTAAGTGTCCCACGACTTTTAGCAGCTAGCAAGTCTGAAGATCCGCATGATTATGATAATGCGTTGAGCCCCCTTCAGTGAGGGGAAGTAGTGACATCTGATTAAAGACTGGCCTGGATTTGAGCTGAATTATTTAGATGAACATACTGACGGCGGGAGAGAGAGTGAGAGACACAGAGAAAAAGAGAGAGGGAAAGAAAGCCAGAGATAAAGAAAAAGGGGGAAAATAGTTCAGTTAAGAATCATCTGAGTCACTGCACAGCCACCCAAGGGACAACAGCCACAGGACTACCCTGTGTGCATGTGTCGGTGTGTGTGTGGTCATTCACACATGTAAGTCCATTTGTTATTCTATTAATTCCCTGCTTGTTAAATTAAGCAAGCACAGTTCCTGGACACTGATTTGTCTGATTCAAACAAAGACATGGCCTCACTTCCTCACTATTGGTGCGTCCACACATGTCAACAGTGCCGATGGCTCAGAGATTAAAGGACCCTCCAGACAGCCATTTTTCCACACTGACTATTTTAGGGGACAAACTAATCCCCATAAATCTTATCAAGGATATGTGAGAAACCCAACCATATGTGGAGGAGATTAGTGTGGGGTTTTTGGCCTTTTCTCGATTTTCTCACTTCAGATAGCAGGGTTGTCAGACACGCACGTGCCTGCACGCACACATTCACACAATCAATTTCCACATTTACCATTGTTTTCTTTGAAACTTTGAAGGGTGATAACAAAACCCTTATCAATCCTCAGCATTGAACTGAGCTTTCTGAGAGCGAAAACACGCTCCCATGCACGCAAATACACTCACACATTTACTGAAGCACAAGCTCCTCATCAAGCCCTCTTCTCATGCTTTTTGCTTGGTGAGACTGGCGTAGTTTGGTTGCCTTCTCAGCTCATGTTGTGTCATCCCTTATTACCTCCAAATGCCAATAAAAAAAAGAATCCAATCTTCTGACGCCTTTTGAAGTATAGAAACGGAAAACTGAGCCTTGGTACAAAGAGACAAACAGACGAGCAAAAGAATGAGAAGTGAGGGAAAAGCAGCCGAAAGTCAGACGAGTGGAGGGAGAGGGAAAGAGAGAAGAAGCTGAGGGACAGATGTGTGGAGTGTGCAACGAACAGTTTGAAAACGAGACAAAAAAGAGGGAGCTGAGAAGTAGATTATGTGTGTTCTGATTTGATTTCTATGGCAGATATAATGATGGTTAGTTTTCTATTCATCTTCCTGGCTCAGTGGGAGCACAGTAGGCAAATCAGGTTTTAGGATCTGGCCAGTGGGCAATGAGGAGGGCTATTAAAGGATCATTACCATCTCCTGCCATTACAGAGCTGTTGCTCCAGAGGAATTACCTTGGTAATGAGACCAACCTGAAACCGACTGCTCGCGGCAAGCCTGACGTACATTACATGGGAACACTGTGACACACCACGCACATTTATTTCAGAGACACACACAGCTTGAATTGATAGTGCCTCCTGTTCATTCCCCACTTATTCATGATAATACATCGGTGTGAGCGCTGGTGCGCGAGCATAGACGCACACATCACAACAAATGCACCAACTAATGCTTGAGAAGGTGCATAGGAGTCCAATTAATCCTTTCGACAGTTACTTGTTTGTCTGCTTGACTTATCGGGTTGCCACTTGTTTGCATTCATATCATTTGCCTCCTCTTACTGCTCTGAGCGTGTCCGTGCGCTTGCTCCCTTTCACACGTCGAAATGCTCTGTCACTGTGATTTCCAGTGCGAACTCTGGAGCTGGTAAGCTATGAGCAGTCATTAACCTGAATTGCTATCTTAGAGGCGCACACACTTCCTGACAACGGCAAAGCCTTTTCAACACTGTTCCATTGTGCAATGGAAGGTGAGAGGGAAAACAATTCAAGGAGTAGACTTCATACCAATTCATGAAGAAATTCTTGCGTAGTGCTGCGACAATGTTTGAAAAGGAAACTCAAAGTAAATGAAAGTCCTGTCACTGCACAGTTACTTAAATCACCACCTGAAAGTCACACTCATACTCAAAATCCATCTCTTTACTATCAAATAACCAGCCCCATTCAGGTGGCTAGGAATGGCAGCCATATTGGTCAGAATGGACCATATGGAATATATTGGATGGAGCCACTGTTCCCTAATCATGCTGGTATGACACCGAAGGTTCACATTAGAGGCTCAGTGTTCGAAAAGCAAGCGTGTCTGCAAGTCCAAATGAGGTTGTGTTTGTAGCCATAAAGATGGCAGCTGGAACATGAGCCCCTGTAACAATAAACTTAACATATACAAGAGGAAGCACACATGTCGGCGCACACGCACACATTAATACACACAGTACCTTTCCAAGGGCAGAGCCCATTCCAGCTTTATGATGGACCTAAAGACACGCTGTGGGCAGTGAGGGCTTTGGCCAAAAAGATTTTATAGCATCATAAACACAGTTATACCCCATCTCACCAACATAAATGCGTGCTGGAGAGTTACCAAGAGGACAGCTTGAAGTCACACCTGCTATCAGAGGGAGACGGTATTCCCATAAGGAAATCAGGAGGAGACGCTGGATGGAATTTGTACTGATTTGGGGCAGTAGAAATTTATTTGGTCTCAAAATAGTCCCATTAAGCTTAACATCATCTGTTTTTCATTTGATATCTGCATTTTTTTTTAAGTGTTCCATCATTATCTTTGGCTTTGTTTCTTAAAACCTCCACACACTCATCCCTGAGTGGCAACACATCTGCTCCTTATTGTCACTATTCCACCTCCAGGGCTGAGTAATCTAAATATGATTTCACAGCCAAATGACAAAACAAACAATGGTCAACAGATGCAACGAATGCAGATGATTAGTGTCTGGGTGGACAACCTGTGGTGAAGACCAGTACTGTTTTTCTAATTAAAGAAACTCCCTGTGATAATGGGATGTTGAGCAGAAGTGAGAGAGTGTCAGGTTAAAGACTGAGAGGTAAAGTAAAGGGCAGTGCCTTAGCCTCAGGAAGACACCAATCTGTTGAACAAAGCGTCAATCTGCATATGAAAGAGCAGAGCTTTAACACCATCAGAATCACATGTTCTCACAGTGCACTGTTACAATTAGGGCTGCCAGGATTATTTTTATTATGGAATAATCAATTGATTAACCTATAAAATGCCAAAATACTAAAAAAAATACCCATCACAATTTATCTGGCACATATCCTCAGGTTTGAAAAGCAGTGACAGGCTTTTTTTTGTTTGATCAGTAACTTTAATTTGTTGATTAATAAAAATGTTTTTGAATAATTTTTTGTTAACTCACTAATTGGCTACTTTTTTTTTTTTTTTACCTCAAATTAGGACATTATTGAGCTCTCTGAATACAGTTGTTAATATTCGCAACGCAGCTCTTTGATGTACAATAAATCTGCCATAGGACCTACTTAAGTCCACGCACAAAAAAAGGGAAGCAGCGCCTAATGAAGAATCTACAGTCTGACCTGGATTTGGCTTCTTTTACATAACCAATACTCATTTTCTCTCTCTCACCGCCTCTGTCTGTCTGCCTTGCTCTCTCTCGTTCCTGAGATACACTCACACTTAGGCAGAGATTTGCATACACAGAGTGGGGAGGAAAAAAAAGGGTTTGGGATGTAAGAGCAGGGTGGAGGGAGGTTCCATTGCCTCTCAGAAGCAGACTGAGACAGAGATCACCAGTCTGTCAGTATGAAACCAGCCATTCAGTCTGAGAGGCGTCAAGCATGGTAATCCCAAAGGAGGGCAGAGGTGTGTGTGTAAGGATGGAGAAAAAATGTATGTGAGCAATCTAGTCTGCAGACAGGTTTATGCGATTATGTGAGAATATGCACATGCAGTGTTTGGGGAAAATTATATCCACATGTGAGACATACAGGTCAAACCCTGAGTATAATTTGTTTGGTGTGTGTGTGTGTGTGTGTGTGTGTGTGTGTGTGTGCTGGCATGCATCTGCCCTGCTTGCATGCATGAATCTGGCAGATAGCAGTCTGTAACCAGAGTGTGAAAATCTGTAAATAGGGCGATGAGGTTGCACAGAAAGAGAATGTACTGTGCACCTATTCAGTATGTCGTAACACATTGTGATTTGTGCTAGATGTTGTTCCACACTGATCCGGCAGGGTCGACAGCAGAAACCTCACAACATCAGCCTAATCCACCAACACTTTCCCCAACTTTTCAAGAAATAATATTTTAAGTTTCTAAGCCCCTCACTCTGCAACGCGCTAGTGGTATGGATCTAGAGAAGGAAATTGGATTTCTGTAGTTCTTATGAATTCAAGTGAACATGACCAGCTTATACATGTCCAAAAGCCTTCAAGAGTATGGCTGGTGGATGCTCTCTATGATGGGAAAAAAAATAAAATCTGGCATGTTTGGATTAGGAGATGTCCTTGTGAATCTCTCCTCTCTCGCTCTTTATCTCTTTCATACCCCACAAGTGTGGACCATGTGCATTGTGTTGCACAAACATGAGGAAGCGCTGTGGAGCACCGAGGTGTGTGTTGTTTGCTCTCTCACTCTGCGTGCCTTCCAGCCATGCAGATAGTGAGTCCCCCATGATGGAAGATGAAGAAAAAGGTTGTTTGTGACATAAACACTGCATCCACACCAACACCACCCCTGTCATCCCACATCCTCCCTCTCTCTTTGAGCTCTGTGGCTACTTTACTCACCCTCTTTTTGCCTTCTGCCTGTCTAGGCTGCTGTTAGTACACAGCAGATTGTTTGGTTTGCATCTGATGACTCCAGAATACAAACACGACACCAGTAGAGTGGTTAAATCTGAAAACATTGAGTTTTTGCCACACAAGTTATTTAAATCAATTTCCCCACTATCAAAAAAGTCAAAGGTTTGTATCCTGTAAGTGTCGTTACTGGCTTTATTTCTATGGAAAGGGAAAAGCACAATTGCTTTAACGCCTTTTATTCTGCAGGCCCTTCACCCTGATCTGATAAAACTGAATCAAGCATTTGTAAGCACACCTACTTGCAAACATTTGATCTACCTCGCTCTTGGTTTTCACATAAGATTTGCCTGGATGGGAAATGCAGTACAAGATAAGGAAACCTTTTTAGACTATAGGGATTCTCTGTACTTGCCTGCTTAGGGAAAGTGGGAACAGTGCCATCTAGTGAGATGTATGCAAATGAATGGTGTTTAAAGGATCTCAGCTCTCTTTTGACTGCTTCAAAGGGAACTACAAAAAGTTGAAATAAATGGATACCTAAAAGTATTTTCCCATTCTTAGATCCTTTACAGATACTAAAAGTCCAGACAAAAGCACAAACGCTCTCACGGCCAGTTCATGAATTAGGTGACTCATACAATCTTCCTACTTTTGTCTTGACCCCTGACCCCTGATTGATTGCTTAAACTATCAAGGCCACTTTTTGATAGAGGTGTTCTCATCAATAAACCTGACAGGCAGCCAATCAGCTGAGGAGCAAGGGGTTTGGGGAGTTTAATAAGGCATATCTGATCCTGAAACCAAAGACAATCACTTAAACATGGCTTACTCTAGGATTAGCGAAAAACAAGACAGACGAGCTGTGAAGTAGTTCCTCACATGGCAAACATGTTCTTCGTAGTGACCGGGTGTTGAATGGTGTGAGGCGGGATGAGAGGAAAGAGTGATGAGGGTGTGATCCAGGGTCAAGGATGGATATTTGTGGCATGCCAGCCTGAGTGTGGATAATGGCTAGTGAGAAGTCAAGAACCATTTAACTTGCTCTCCCATTTGCCTAATTAAAGACCTCCATTTAGATTTTGTCTTTTGGGGCTACTTAAGATCATTCTCCTGTAATTGAAATGGACTGCATCAAATTGAAAACCCATTACAATCTTTAAAAAAAAATTCCATCTCCCAAATACAAATGCGTGTATAACTACTGAGTAACCCCTGAAGAGGGATGTGATAGCTTTTTTTATTTTTACTTAACATAATATGCTGAAAAAAGAGAAATAAAAAGTGATAAGATTTCTTGGAGTCAACAAGATGTGACAGCCATGATTACTCTGCGCTGAAGAGGAAAAAAAAAACATTTAAAAAGTATGAAATGATCCTCAGAAGATTCAGACATCCACAAAAACAAAGATGATTATCAGTGAGATAAGCTGTGATGCATAGCATCTCTGAATCTGTCATGACTCCAGTATGAGACAGATACTGCAAAAAGCTTCACATGTGACTTTTAGATAAGATGTATATCTGGAGAAATATCAAATAAAAAAATTACCCTTTTAGGGATTTTCCCATCTACCCCATCTACGAGCTTTTTACTTTCAAACTGTTTCCATTTAGCGTAACCCAAGCTAAACGATTAAAATGAAAGAAATCCTTTTGGATCCAGAGAAAATATATCAGGGCTGAAAGGCAACAGCACTTACACTGTGAAGTGCATTCCATAATGTTTGATTCTCTGACACACTGAGAGGAAAGCAGTTCATAGTGTCAGAGACCCAAGGCCTTGGTTTCACATAAAGCGCACCGTGTAGACAGCCATTGCTAAGGATTACTGACAAGAAGCGATAAAGCAAGTGTAGTATTCACTCTGTGTGTGTGTGTGTGTGTGTGTGTGTGTGTGTGTGTGTGTGTCATTGTGTACCTAATACAACTAAACTGGCCTCAACTCATCAGTATAATGTCCAATTCAAGCTGGCAGCAGTGATGTGAGTAATGCCCACTATCACAGAGAAGCAGGAAGTGGAACAATTGACTACTCAAATAAGAGCCACTTGACAACTTCTCAAAGAAGATCAATTATGGTCAGCGTTTGGATCAAAGCGCCGACACAAGTGTGGCCGTGTGGCACATGGCCGCCAGAGCCATGCTTACCCGGTCATATAAAAGTCCTCTAATAGTCTCAGTCTGGGTTGTTTTATGTTCTCAACGACCACCAACGATTGCATGACAGATCATGCAATCGTTGGCACATTATGCTGTACGATGACTCAATAGGCAGCAGAGCTACTTGAGCCTCTGCTGAAAAACACAATTACACTTTAGCTCAGCCTGGTGTGGCAGGAAATGGAGGGAGCATCCTATAATAACACCACGTAGGTAAATTAAGAGTTAAGGTGAAGACATTTTGAAAGGGCAGCTCTCTGTGGCACAATGGCTCTGAACTACAGCCCTCAACCTGTCTCCTTCCACGTCCCTGCCCCCACACGCTATCCTCTTGCCCTAGTAGATGAGGTTGGCACCATAGTGTGACAGTATTACAGGCAGGGGATGTGATTACCAGATCTTAATCGGCTGTAAATCACCCGTCATCTCTGTCTTTAATATGCGGCTGCTGTGCTCCGATGAGCCCAGACACCGAATGACACCATCTCCTCCGCTTGCTGACAGCATTTGATCCAGCTCATGGACATTGATGTTTCTTAATTATCGAGACAATGGAGTGTGGAACAAAACGAGCTAATGGGGAAAATACTGGCCGGCCAGGTTAATTTGGGGTTCATCAAATTACTGTGTGAATTAGCGTGATGTCGTAAATTACAACAGAGCGGTAATGAAGAAATGGAAACTTTGAGAAAAAGGGAGCTTTCTGCAGCAACAGCAGAATATACCTCCTCCCAGATAATTAAATAAAAGCACAACCCACAAATTAGAAAGCCCTTCGTATTCTGAGAAGAGAGGCTATTCTGCTGGCTGTAAAAATGGGAATGACCTGCATGTGGCCAGGAGGGGAAGAGAGGGAAAGGACAGATCTCGGCTGTATAAACCTGTGAACGCTCGCAGGGAGCCAGGCAGATGGAAAAAAAAAAAGGCAGAAAGCAGTCACACACCAACACGAAAGAGTTGGTAAATGGAGGACAGTAGTAGGGCAGATTTTATTGGAAGGAATTTGAAACAAGAGGTAATGCGGGCAGAAGCAAGGGAGAGCGATAACGATAAGCTAAAGAATGCAGAGAGAAGTGTGAGGAGTGGGCGGGGGAGGAGGAGAGGTGAGCAGGGGTGAGACAAATTTCTCTGCACCGCATTTCTCTCTGACATCCTTCAGCCCATCTCCTGAGCCCATCCATCTTGGATGACAATAGCGTCCTGATTTGCATACCAAAAACGCTTTCCGATACGCGCCTTCCAAGTCGCTGCGAGAGATTAAAAAATATTGACAATTATTGACAAAACCCAAAGGGACGGGCAACATTCCATCTGGAGCATTGCATCTACCATTTTATTCTCTTATTTGCTCCTTTCTTCCTTCTTATGAGGACATGTTATTGACTTGAATATCTGATTGCCACAGCTCAGGCCTATATGAGCAGTGTTGGGGAGGTGCACTGCGTTGGCTTGTAATAGAAGCGGCTGTTGTCTTGGATGGGAGGTTATGTTGTTATTGCTTGTTTGTGCACATTTCCCAATGACACAGACTTTAATTAAGATAATCATCGCTGTGGCACCCTGCGTGGCTCTACAGTGGGGTCTATGCAGATTAAGGCCCGGCCTATGCTAAACCCCGTGCGATCAGTTATTCTGCTTACAGGAAACCTTGTGATTGCAGTGATAAATACATGACATAAAAGAGAGGGCAGGGATAGAACGGAGTGCGCCAGAATTAAAGGGCCGTGGAACAATCGCCGAGATATTAAGGAGCATCATCAGTCCAGAGCTCACGCGGAGGCGAGTGAAATGAGAGTCATTAATTGAATAAGACAGACACCATGAGGGAAGTCAGTTATTAAAAATCCTAAAATATAAACATGCAACAGAAGTCAAAGTATGGCGTCAGCATATGGAACAAATTGGGAGAATACCTTTTCTTTGTTAATAAGGAAAACAGCCATGAAAAACAAATATTCAGCGCTATAAAAATGTTTAAAGAGGTCGTCCCTGCAGATGAGGTTATGCCTATGAATAGAAATAGGCACAGAGCGGTGTCATAAATTTCCTTGGTGTCCTTCTCCCTGGCTTTAAAGTCATTCCAAGCTCCTGTCTGCGAGGGCAAAGATCTTGTTTAGAGGTAAAGAATCTCCTTAGTACTACAACACAACGATCTCCGGTCCCCAGGTAATTAAGTTTCTCGTGTCCTGGCTATTTGTTGCTACTTAATGAGAACGCTCTGCACCCCTCTTGTGTCCTATACTGTAATTAATGGACAAGGGGAAGATGAGGAGGTGGAGGATGAAGCGCAGGAAGAAGGCAATGGAAAGTCGTCCTGTCTGGAGACCTGCTGGTTGCCCTCAGAAGCGCTCTCTCTCTCTCTCTCTCCCCCTCTCCCCCTCTGCCCCTCTCTTTGTATTCCTCTCTTGACTTGCTGCTCTTTTTCCAGTGGGCTGTTTGACAAGCTGCCAGTTCTAATGCCCTCAGTGCAATGTCCCTTGTCAACTCCCATAAACTCTTATATCTATCAGAGCTTCCTCTTAACAAAAAAGAAGCTTCCATTATCAAAGTGATTAAAAATGATCTTTAATTTTGGGGACAGCCAAGGGTACAATGAGTTTAGACAGAGAGCCAATGGCAAAGTTCCACATCTGCATATCTTTATTATACTCTCTTCTCTTAACCTGTGTCTCTGCTTCTACTCTCGTCTTTTTTTCCATCAGCGCTCACTGCATCTCTCTCTCTCTGTGTCTGTCTTTGTCTGTTCCTCCACATCAATGAGAAGTGTTAAGTGTTGTTACAGTAGTGCACACGGATCAATTGATCACCCTCACCTTGACACCGCAATGTAAATGCTGTTGTTAGATAGAAGCTTATATGGGAATCCACTCCATCACGTGGACTTGGCAACAGTGGCTTTAAAAATATTCAGTACATCCACATCTGGAATGATAACCTTACAGTTACATATTTCATTACAAAATGCACAGACTCAGCGATCCATTGGAAGTCATCAATAGCAGTGATACTAATGAAACTCTTAAATTATGTTTAATAAATTCCGATTATAATACCCTCACTTCAATTATCGCCTTCAAATGAACACAGAAAAGATGCAATGCCGTCATCTCTGAAACCTCCAACCAAGGTGAGATAAAATAGCAGGGGAAATAAATGTGATATAGTGCAGTGAATAAAAGTTGTGGTGATGGTGAAATACCTTAAGAGCATAACTCTGCCATGCATCAAAAGTACATGCTGTAGAACTTGCTAATTTAATCACCTAAGTTGTGTTGAGGATTTTGGATGGCTGAGGAGGTAGTTAGTCTCTGTGCCAGTGGAGGCCACCTTGGTGTCACCCGGCTCCCTCTCACTCACTTCCTCACTTCCTGCGTGGATACACTGCCAGGCCTTTCGCAAGCACTGCCTCAATTACATTTCCAAGGTGGCGGTGGTAAGGGGTGTGAAGCGAGTGAATAAGGCAGAGGGGAGGGAGGGGAGGGGAATAAAAAATAAAGAGCAGGTGCCAGAGAGAAGAGAGAGAAATGGGCTCTGGATAAGAGTTTTGGGCAGGAGAGCAAAAATGCAGGAGAGCTAAATATGCCAGGACAAGCTTAATTAGGACTATTACAGGATTGCCATATGGGGTTCATAGGGTCGTCTGTCCGTCACAGCTACAGCATATGATTAATGAAAACCCACAAAGTGATGAGTACTAATGTTTTATGCCAAGAAAAAAAAGAAAGAAAGAAGGGAGGGAGGTTGTTAAGAGTACATCTGACACAAACAAGAAGTGGCAAGGTGCAGCTCGAGTGCGAGGCCAAGCAAAAACAAATCACAATTTTCAGATGGGAAACTTATCAGGTGGATAAATGCACGCAGTAGAGGGCTTCTGAAGCCAGAGATGGAGGGATGTGGGAAGAGAAGATGGAGGACGGAGTGTTGTTGTTTACTTTCAAGGTGTGCTGGCGAGATGAGAGTGCAGGACAGGATGGGGGGACGGGACGTGATGAATCCTCCTAAAGAGCAGCACTGGACATCAGACAGAAAATGTGATGAGGCACAAAGGCTCCCCGGCGCATATCAAACAGATGATTTCAGCCTGAGTGATGTTGTCTTGGCATTATCGACTATAGTGAGACTGAATGATAATGCCAGTGGCTGAAGAGGAGGACAGGTTAAGAAGAAGTACTGGGACAAATCTATGACTGCGTCTCTAATGCATACCACATTCTCTGTTCTGCATTGTGTTCTACTTTCTCGTTTCACACTCACTTGGCTTGCATCACTCCCTCTCGCTGTCTGTGTTTATCTCACCTGTTTGAGTGAGTGCCAACCTCAGGAGGTACACAGAATTTGTTTTGCATTGTCTAGTTTTTGCATCGGCGCTCTCTGAAGTACTGCAACTAAACTTCCAATTTAACTTCGTGTTAGTCTCCTTGTCACATTTCAAAGCAACAAAATATTTCTATAACAGATATTTTTAAATGTAACACAACAGTTGAATGCTCAGTTTCACCAAATGGTGAAACCAGGTTTCTTAGGAGATAATAAAATAAGAGTGCTTTTATTTCCAACCAAATTCAAATGAATAATCAAATATCTCTAGTTAAAATGTACCAGTCTGTGTCTCCAGTTCACCTATAAGCCCATGTTTCCCTGCTAACTGATCTTGTAAAAAGAATCTGAGCCATTTGTGACAGTATGATGCCTACAGTATCATTTTAAAGTGTAGCTCACACCAGTAATGAAAATAGTTGTTGTCATGGCCTTGAGATTCATGTCTGAGATATCTGAGAATCTGTTTTCAAGGTAGAAACTGCCAGTTTGAGAAAACAAGATTAAAAGCGCATTGTTGTTGAGGACTGCTGGAAAGCAGAATCCAGGAGAATGAGTCATGGTTGCACACTAACTCACACAAACACACATTTAATTTAAATAGACAAAAATCTTAGTTGATTCCTCATCAGGTCTAAAATATTTTTAAATGGATATCGCATGCATATTTACTGTGACAGATGACAGGAGTGGTTAGTAGCTGTGTGGGTTTGAACCAGACCAGTCACCATAAAGCCTCTCAGTATAAACAGAGCCTGTAAAAAGGGGCGTGAGCAAAAGAAAATGGTGCATGTGTTGAAACCAAAATAGTTTGTTGTGTGAACCAAACTGGAGAGCACCACACCGTGTCCCCTTAGGGGCTCCATGCACTTGTGGGCGTGTTAAGTTTGAATATTTTGGTTCTGATAAATATGTGAGGGTTTGATTTGTGGATTTTGGAATCAGTGTGCAGACCTTTCCATGCGATTTCTTGGGTATTGGTTTTACAGCATAGTGAGTGTTTAAGATCGCAGCTAGGAAGGATGATATACTTCTCTTTATCTGCCCCACTTCACAGAATTACGGTGTTCAAAAAAGTTTATTTTTACATAAAAATCTGACCACTTTGAATCTTTAAAGATGACTGACTACAAACTGACTAGCCACGACTATTGAACCATGTTGCAGCGTTTATGGGAAAAGATAGTCCTTCATTGGTGTGGTTTAAAACCCCACCAAGGAGACATGGACATATTATGAAGCTCATGGTTTCCGTTTGTGCCCTCGGGCGGCTCACGTCTGGGTAAGTGAACTTCCATGTCTCCTGTCAATGTTCCTGCTCCCTGAAACAGAAAAGGAGCAAAATGATTTGGCACGCAAAGTAAACAGCCGACCGACTGGGCTTCAAAGAGAATGGAGCGAGTTCGAGAATGGGGGAGAAGAGGTGGGAGCAAGAAAGACACATAAAAACGTACAGGAAGAGAGTAATAGGGCATAGAGAGGAGAAGGAGCAGAAAAAAAACAGAGGAAATGAAGGGCTGCTGAAATAGAGAAGAGAGCCATCACTCTGCAAGAGAATAAGAGGGTCTCGGCATAGGAAAAAGAAATGGTATAAAAAGAGAGGGAGACTAGAAATGAGAAAGAGAGATGGAGAGAGAATGGCCATATAACACTACAGCCTGTCACAAAGCTGCTGTAGCATTCTCCCCGTAACAATAGCAGCAGATTGAGTTGGACAGGGTTCACAGGCCTGAATACTAGCCAGGCAGACACAGCTATTGAGTGCCTCGGCCTGTGTTATCTGGCCTGCTGCTGAATACTCCCCTTCTGCAGAGGTGAGCAGGCTCAGGTTACAGCGCTCACTGATGGGCTTTAGTCCATCACACTTACCCTCTGCTGAGCAGCAACCTCAGGCACAGCCCTGCGATCACACACCGAGGCTACGCTGAGACCCAAGGACTTCAGTGGCTTGTTGCAGACTGACACAGATAGCTGCGAGGAACTGGCAGCTCGATTTCAAATGAAACATTTGTAGGACTTCCCTTCAGAAATTGTTTGTTCATGTTGTCATTGAACATCAACCATAACTCGATATGACAACAATAGCTGCAGCTTAATCTGTTGTTAGATTTTTTTTTTTGTTGTTGTTGTTGCTGTTCTGTCTGATATACGGATTTGTCCTCCACTGCATTGTCATTAACCCATGCGTTTTCTAATTATCCGATTCACAAAGGACATCATAACAGCTAACTGCAGTACATGATCCCCATTATTTTTCCATGAGATGTCATGTTTATAATTGGAAGTATTATCTCATTGATCACAGCTGCTATTGTTACCATCATAATTACCACTACAGTGTCATTTAGATGGTAATTTGGGCATTTCTCATGAAACGTCATGTTATTCATCATATTCATAGCGTCCTATGGGGTTGCCTATTGTTCTTGAAGATAAACACGGCTTGATGAGATTTTTCATGAGGGACTTATTGTACTTGCGGTATAATCTTGGTTGTCAGTACTGCAGTGGAACATTTTGGAATAAGGGATTTACACCAGGTTGACCTTTTGTCCAAGGCTCTTCTTGTTTCTGGCCCTGCCTCTACCTTCTGAGTGACTCTTGTCATGGACAGGTCTTATAAATATGGATGCCTTCTTCTCAAGGCCGTGATGCAATTCCAGAACTACAAGGGATATATACTTTTTAAATTTTTTTTATTTTCTTTTTCAAAAAGGTTGTAGAAATGTTCGGTTGGGTTGCAAAATTGGACCCACAGCTTCTGCCAAGGTTGCCTTTTGTGGTTTCATCTTAGACAGTGACACTTTTTTATTTCTGCCACAGCTCGAGCCACTGCAGTGTAGTGAAATCTGATGGCAGTGAATGAAAAGAGAATGAAAGATCTTTAGTTTCTGTACTGCAGCTGATTTTATTTGAACTCTGGAATAAACAAATACACACGTGCCTTTAAAAAAGTGATGCTGTTTTGATATACAGTTCGCTTTTGCTGCCTAACACGCAGGAAACTGTGCCTGTGCTGGGGCTATAAAAATAACTGTATGAAATCAGTAATGCAGGATGCATCCTAACTGGTACATCTAATGCCTTGTGTGCATTTTCATTTAGCCACTGTAATGGCCAAGCTGTACAGAAAGTCAAAGGGTAAATGATGATAAGCCAAAAAAATACAAACACAGCAGACAACAACAGGGGATACAACAGCATCACTCCATTTTACTCAAGTACCTTCTGGCCATATAGATGCCCAAAGCCTCTCAGTGCACTGCCTGATGTCAGTTGATGTTTCAAAATGAACCTGACCTGAACTTATTTTAAAAGCACACCAACAATGAACTAAAAGATAAACCAGAAAGACTTATCAGGAAACATTTTTTTCCAAGAAGAACCAACATTCTTCTGACCAAAAAGGCATGTTTGATTCACGGCGTAAACACGATCACCATCTTGGTTATGAACATATTCCGAACTCCAAGAAACTCTTATCTGAAGTGCATTTAACAGTACACTGTCATAGCTTGGGTAGCAGATGTTTGGCACTAACTGGTGCAATTCTGTTATCAAATCAAAGAAACATGTCATTGTCTGCCATAAATATCTTTTACGCAAGACTGGCGTCACTACATTGCTCACCTCACCCCATCCTGTCTCTTCAATACCCCCAGCTCATCCTTCAAGAGCACATGGTCACACACACACACACACACACACACACACACACACACACACACACACATATCCTGTCACCATGTAAATCTTATTCAGGGCATTTTGTATAGAACTCATCAAGAGGAACAGATGTCATTATCAACAGAGATAAGAATCATTACTTTGACAGCTTTACAAAGAGCTATGTCACCCCGCGTGTGGAAGACAAATGACGGGTTGTTGTCTTGTGATGATCTGAGCTGTGATTTTTGTGCATGTGCAAGCACAAATAGCCGACTTCTACTGTGCAGTCGTTATTTTCGGAATGTTGCCTATAACCAGCGTTAGCGATACCCTTCATGCAGTTGGAAGCACGTCCTTGGCGGCGATACCCACTGGGGGAAGAGGAAGAGAGCGGGGAATGAGAGAGGAGGGCAGAAACTGAAAATCAGAAAGAGATAGAGCGGCGTGCAGGGTGAAGGAGTTAGAGGCTGCTTTTATTATCTGAAGTTTGCAACAGAAGAGGAAGCCACTGGATAGATTCAGCAAGACAATGAAACTAACAAGCATGACACACCTGCACATACAATAAATAAAAAATAATAACACACTCTAATGGGAAGGAAGAAGGTGCAATGAGAAATTATACAAGCCTTCATATATCCCCCAGCAGTACACTGTTACTCTGCATTAATGAACCGTAATGGGGTTAGATTGCAATAAGGAGATTACCTGCTTCAGTTTACTGTTGACTTGCAGTGACAGACATAAAAATATTTCCACCACCCCCCATTGTGTCTTCCTTGTAATTAGAGAGAAAATTAAAGTTGAACTTGTAAGATGCTGCTATGCTCTGAAGGTCGGAGAACTGTTTTTTAAATTATTCTTTAAATCATCTCATTAAGTGCAAGTGTAAACAAGTGTATTACACAGATTGCATACATTAAATAGGTTACAGCAAAACCATAGATATAAAAGAAAGACTTAAGGGATCACCAAATTCATTAGGATTCATGATCTGGGGGACCATGAGTGTCTGTACAAAGTTTCATGGCAATCCACCCAATAGACCTTTAGCCTGGACCAAAGCAGTGGACCAACCAACAAACTGGTCATTGATAGTGTGGCTAAAAACAGTATAAGTAAACTGTTGGAACTTGCGTGTGAAATGCTACGTAACTGTCAGAATAGATTTTTCTCAAATTCTGTTAAACCAGGATTTTTAAACAGTAACTACAATTTTTAAACATGTAACTACAAAGTAAAATCCTTACATTTACAGATAATTACATGGTTGGAATATTTATTGCCAACACTTGAATCAACCAGCCTACTCTCTCTCTCCCTTCTTTTTCTTTTTTTTTTTTTTGCATATTAATGTGTTTTTCCAACTATTTTTGGCCCACATAATTATATTGTGTATGTGTGTATTTGTATGCGTGTATGGAATCATATGAGGAGCTAGGTGATTGCTTATATCCTCAAAATTGCTTTTCTGACACCACATGAAAAATCACCTAAATCATTTTCAAAAGGTGGTTGGAAAAACCAGACTGGTGTGACAAATGCCAAGGCAAACTGAACACTGGTGCCAGGAATTAATGCATACTTAATCAAAGAGTTTAAAAATGAGAGTAAAACTAGAAATGTACAGTCAATGAGCACTTACTTAGGAACATCATACTAATACTGGGTGGGGCTTCGCTAGGCTCAGTTCTTCATAGCATTGATTCCACAAGATGCTGGAAACATTACCTGGTCCATGTCTACATGATTGCATAAAATCATTTCTGCAGATTTGTCAGCTGCACATTCGAGCTGCCAATCTCCTGTTCTACCACATACCACATCCCACTGAACTACACTGAACACACTGTTCATGAAACCAGTTTGAGACAACATTTGCTTTGTGACATGGTGGATTAACGTACTGGAAGTAGCCATTAGAAGATGGGAAACTGCGACTGTAAAGGGATGAACATGGTCAGCAACAATACTCAGGAGAGGATGTGACATTTAGAACATGACTGATTGGTATTAGGGGCCCAAAGCGAAGACAGGGGCCAAGAAAACATTCCCCACACCATAACACCACCACCACCAGCCGGGTCTGTTGACACAATAGATGTTGGGTCCATGGTTTCATGCTGTTGATACCAAATTCTGACCCCACCATCTGCAGCCTTAGCACAAATCCAGATTCATCAGACCAGGCTACATTTTTCCAGTCTTCAGCTGTCCTACCGTCAACTGTTATGGTGAGCCTGTGCTCACAGCAGCCTCAGATTTCTGTTCTTGGCTGACAGGAGTGGAACCCCATGTGGTCTTCTCCACCCACATTCTGTTCACCACAGTTGTAAAGAGTGGTTGTCTGAGTAACTGTAGCCTATCTGTCAACTCCAAACAGTCTGACCATTCTCATCAACTCTCATCAACAAGACGTTTCTGTCTGCAGAACAGCTGCTCACTGGATGTTTTTTTGTTGTTTGCAACATTATGACTAAACTGTAGAAACTGTTGTGTGTGAAAATCCCAGGAGATAAATACTCAAACCAGCCCATCTGGCACCAACAATCATGCCACAGTCAAAGTCATTGAGATCACATTTTGTCCATATTCTAAACATTAACCAATCAAGGGCAATATATAAATAGGTTACTGCTAATATAATTACTAATAAGTTACTGCAGCCTTACAAAATAGCATAGCTTCCAAAAAATACAGCTTTAGAAGTGCAACTGTGTAACTATAGGTGTAGATTTAATTTATGCCTGCATACATAAAGAAATGTGCTTCAGTGTAAGTAGTATTCATACAGTTGATTGAGAAATATCCAATTATTAGTCAGCCACGCAACAGTTACCTGGCAGTTACTGCAGTTTACTGATAATCTCTACCTAAAAGCAAGTTTGTAAGCTGCAACCCATTTTTACCCATGCATAAAGCTCCGCTTAGCCTATTTCAAATGTAAGTGTTAATGATGTAACTAACTCCCAGTTTCCCTAGTCTGTATTGTTCCGAAATCGGAGAAAACTGTACACTGTTCACCTATTAACCACACACCTAAAGTTAAAGGTTAGGACTTAAACCTGATGGTCATTACTTCTTTTCTATTCCAATATGTTGTAATCAAGCCCCAAACCTTCCGACTGCACTCTACAAGGCCAGATTGGCAATGTCACACTGTACAGTACTGTACAACATGTTCTCATTCAGCAGTGCGAATCACGTCACAAACCTAAAGCCACACTGTCATGTCAAATCCCTGCCTCCCCTCCTCTTCTCCCACACCAACTCATTTCGCTCTGACATGGTGTAATAAAGTTCTGATTAGGCAGCATGTTAGGATTTCATTACAGTGAAATCAGTGCAGGCCAAGGGAGGATGGAGGTTTCTGCAAATGCATTTCCTGGTAACTCAATCATCCTCACTCCTATGTGTCTAAAATTGGGCTCATATGCTTCTATGGTTCCGAGAACTATGTGTTTTCTATTTCATCTGTTTGATTGTTGATCTATAAATACTGGTTAATGCTTCATACAGGAACACCTGTCAATGTGTTCATGTTCATAATGGCAAAACTGTGGCCGTAACGCTTCCATCCAGGCTTAATATGAGCAGAAATGTACTGGATCTGCCGGCTGATTCTGCTAGGGTTCAGTGGCTGTTCTGGACCATTTGTTGTGGCCAACCGATGTTTTAGAGGGGGCCAATTAAATTCGCCCTGAAATGGAAAGTGCTTGTTTTAACACTGGCAAGGCAAAGGTAAAATTTGGCAGGAGCCTAGTTAGAGAGGTCTTTGGAAAAACTAGCATAGAGTGGCTCACATACCTTTCTGCTAGGATCCGATATACCATCAGATAGTGGGCAAATAGCACAACCACACAACATTCAATTATAGTGAAGCATAAAACGACATATACAGTGAAGCACCAGAGGTATATTCATATTTAAACGAAGCAATGCCCGCTACAGAGATACACATACTCTCCATGACCTAAACTTGTCTTTTGTATCAACAAAAAAAGAAATGCAAAAATATAGTAGTACAGAATTGCCAAGCTTGTTCAGATGCAAAGTACAAATCCTAAGTGAAACACAACAAACAACACAAGCTCAAAAAATTTTTTACATTTGCATTCAGAGTGGTCCAATAGAGTATAGTGCATGGATTAAACTGATGACATACACGTCTCTCACATCCAGATGCTTGGAATACAAAATGTATGCTGTTCCTTAAAACTAATTACACACCACAGTACAGCCTAAATGTAAAGCAAGGATGAAATTAACTTCCAGACATTTCCCCCAGCTACAAACATAAATCACACATGACCTAACAGGTGACGACTAGCACATGCAAATCTGAAGAAATTTCACATTTATTCAAAGTGGCGGTGATCACTGTGTCCTAGACTGTAATACAGTTATACCTACATCCGAACAAACAAAGGCTCAATACTCTGGACAAAATAACCACATCAACAATTGCAAAGTATGTTTTAACATACAGCCACAAAGGCCCCATGGGTATTACTTACTTGTGCTACTTAAAAAAAAAAAAAAAGAGTAATTTTGGCCATTACTGTACCCATATGCTTGGTTTGCTTCACTGTTCTTTATGTGGCTTAATATTTAATGTTTTTTCAGAGAAGTGGTCTCAGAACTTGCTTTTATATATGTGACTCAGACTTAATCATTAAGGCAAAGTTGCAAAAAGAGTGCAAAACTTACATAGGACACATAAAGTCAGTCCAGGTAACGTACATCATTAGAGATGGGTACAACAACACATAACAAAAACAGTAAATGCATTACAAATTATACAATTTTTAAATGACAATAATAAGCGTGAATAACAATGAGGCACTGGGTTCCCAGGGATTTTATAGTACCATACTGTATGAGTATCTTTGATAATTTATTGGCTACTGGTTTACCCACAAACAGAACTGCAACTAGAGGGGTTACTTATGCCTACTGGTGGAGGGTTTGATTTTCTTACGAGGTCACTAAAGTGCAAATTTCAGCTTTCATGGACACAAACAACATAAAATACACAAGGAGTGTGAACACTAATGTAGAGGAACAACATGTCTGGTGTTCCTGTGCGTCTCTCCTTGATGAATTGTGCAAAGTGTTCCCTATATTTTCTGTATAATATTGTTTTAACGCTCAGGACAGAGTTGCAAAAGCGATAAAGCAACAGTCTTAGTAATAATTTTCAAATTCTTGTTCAATGTGTGTCCACATAATGTAGCTTGGTATTGTTAGAAATTTATTTGCGAGGTAAATAAGCTTTAAAGCAACTAGCAATGGTCAACGTTTTTCAGTGCCATTTTCTTTGTAAATTATATACTGTTGCTTAGCT
>JBBMJY010000005.1:14772617-14788321 GCA_037833715.1 Toxotes lorentzi
ATATGAACTAACACATTTTCTCTGAATTATTTGTGTAGTTAATAATAGACACCTTGTTTGAGAGAGAGGGCCAGAAAAACAATGTGAATATTATTTTTTTTATTTTTTTTTTTTACCACATGCTGCCTTCATGACTCATTGGTAGCACATTGAGGTAGAATTCTTTCAAACTGTGCAGTTCTCATTTTGGCAGTTTCAAACCTGTAGGCAACTGAAATAAAGTAAAAGGGAAACATTGAACAAAGCAGGAACACAATCAATGTCCACATTTTCCATTAACTTTGTGGGGGGCTGAAAATAACCAGCTCGTGATGAAACCCACAGACCCCTTTAAAAATTCTCTGCAGCACTTTTTGTAAGGCCAAAGTCTGGACTGGCAAAGTTCCAGCATAAGTAAATCCTACACGTCTTGGCAACAAAAATCTCCACATGGTTGAAATCTTGGCCACTGCCTGAGGATTTTCTGCCCTTTCCTTCTACAAATTCTTACTATTCTGTATACTACATTACCCATTGTTAAATCAATGTGACCCCCATCCTGGTAACCAAAAAAAAACACCTCATGCTTCTCATTACTTGCACAGGGGGGCTGATTGCCTGAGCACTACTATTTGTTAATATGGCCATGTTTGTGTTTGGAGCCGAGCAAACAAGCTACCACAAACAAGCTGAGACAGTGAGCCAGACCTCACTTGTGCTCTTCACTGCCACACACACACACACACACACACGCATCAGCCTCTTCTCCGGGGCTAAATAATGAAGAACGGAGGCACATCGCTTAGGTGATTAATTATCCATGTCACCAGATGGGACGATGAGCAAAAAAAAAAAGTCAGATTTTCTTTTTTCCCCACCTAAATGCATTTCAGAGTGAGCATTCGATTGGTGTAATGACAGCCATATGTTGATGGATGACCTTGGGCTAGTATTAATCAGAAATACAGATATGGGATGTTACCAGGACAGAGGACTGTATGTGTGCACGTGCGTGTGTGAACCTATTGGAACCAGCAGAGTGTTTAAAACTACAAAAAAAAAAAAAAAAATTGAAAAAGTATTCAGGAGAAGAGGAGGTGGTGTAAGCCAGCAGATTGACATAATGTATCTCAGTAATTACATTATGTATACGGTAGAATCTCTTTAGAAATATATTTTGGACTCTTTACCAAGCCATTTTGGATCTGTCTACTAAACTAACAGCTTATTTATCACCTTCCTAAATCTAAATGAAATATAAATCAATTCATTTATTTCTTCTCATTTTTTATTTTTTTCCGGGCTCATTGTCAAATCAAACTTTTTTTTTTTTTTTTTAATCACTATGACTCCACCTAACCAACCTAACCAGTTCACAGCCAATTTAAAGAGCGCCTAAAGTGAAAAAATACTGGAAACTATTACAGCAGGAGAGAAAACTGCCATTCATGGGAGATGAGCTAAGTCATTTGCCTTAATTGCCATTGGTTGAACTACTGAGAAAGTGCATGAGTTTCTATTAATGGATCATCCGTTTGTGTCTCTGACAAGCTGTGGCTGAAAAGACTGAAACCAAAGGCATAGGACCTCGCCTCAGGGATGCTGGGTACACACTGGGGGCCACTTATGTAGCCTGGTCAGGCGGAGAGAGTGGTTCGGGTCATTTTATACCTCATTACATGGGTATACATGTCAAATGTCTGTACCACCCTGCCCCAATGTTTTTCTTTTAAAGCCAGTTCAAAAATTCAGCCAAAATCTTAAATGCAAACACTCTAATAATTAACTGGAAATTAGCATACGATTCCTTCCTTTGATCAACCATCTGCCAAATTCTTCTCTGTTCAAAAACAATATGAATCAGCTCGTTTGAATTTTAAATTGTTTCTAGGAGGAATTTGTTCCTAAAAAATAAAAAGGATGACTCTGTGCTTTTATATCATATCTGTCAGCACCATCTTATCATTCACAAGAAAGTCTGCCCCCATCACCTCTGACTTCTATCTGTACATCCACATTAGTGCCTGGAGAGACATTTCCTGTTACTCCCCCATGGCCACTGCACATTGGGTTAAGAGTATTGCTGACCTCCACGGACACACTTTTAAATGCACTGCAGCAATGTTATTTTAAAACTGGAAGACATATGCCATTTGCCCTCGCCTGCATTTTCCATGTTAAGTGCTGCGCTTCAAAATGTGTGCCATACAGTTTAAGTTGGGTGAGGGCCACAATATGTCAGAGTTGGGGACAGACAGTTTTCAAATAACAAATGCAGGCATGAATATAAATAATATGATCCTGAACTAGCTTTTCTTTTATGCTTTTAAAACACAGCTGTGATCAAAGCAGAAGCTCCGTCTTTTTGGTGGCAATGACTGGCCGATGTGTGATATTTAAAACTGGAGCAATATTGGTTCACCGTTTCCTAAAAGTGTGCACCGTTTCCCACTGGAATGGGAGCTGTTTGAGACTGAAAATCAGTCGTGGTCCGAACGGAAAAATGAAAAGTGTTTATGTATATGAGATAGAAAATGAAATTCAGTTGGGTAGCAGGAAGAGAGACCTCTTCACCTATTGATTCAAGTCTGTCTGAATGGCAGATCATAAGGATGTGAGAAGCACATTAATTTTGAAAAGTGTTAAGGCAGCTCCCTCTGACAAACTTTTGACGCACCTCACACATATTGAGAATTTTCAGATTATGCAAAGCTATTTTGAAAATGTGTTTTTCATTGCATTATGGTGGTTGAAAACCTAAGTCATACTGTAAGACACTTATGTTGATTGACACAGCATTAAAAGTAGGCTCATGCTAACTGCCCATTTCGATCACATCTGATTTTCCATTCAGCGAGAGCACAACATGTTGTCACTATGACTGAATGTGACATTTCTTAATTGTAACAAACACTATGAAAGTTATTAACATGCTCTTACAGGACTTGTTAGACATTCTGGGAAATACACTTATTTATCCTCTGCTGTGAGTTAGGTGAAACGATAGATACCACTCTCACATCTGTGTGGTAAGCAAGCGGGTTAGCATAGCTTAGCATAAAGAAGACTAGAATCAAGGGGAACCAGCTTGGCAAACACCACTAAAGCTCAGTAATTAATTAATCTCATTTTCTCATGGCAAGACTGGAAGTCATTGTTCCTGGTCAAGGAATTACCCACAACCACATTAGTGATATATATGTTAATTGGTAAAAGTAAGGAGGTGCTGGTAGGATGAACCTGTTACCTCTGGACAGAGCCAAACTAGCTGTTTCCCCCTGTTTCCAGTCTTTTTGCTAAGCTAAGCTAACTGGCAGCTGGGTGTGACCTTATATTTACTAGATAGATATGAGGGTGTTATCAATCCTCTGCTCTAACTCTCAGCAAGAAAGGAACATTCCACAGTTTGAAAAAATGAGTATGCTCCAAGGTCATAAATAGTAGCTGATAGGGACACTGTAACAATCCCTAACCACGTGCCAAACTTTTGAAAATGTAGAAATCACAGCACTTATCACTGGCTACCTTCACCCTGCCATTGTAAATTCCTGATAGCCATACAGTATTTAACACTGCGGGGTTGTAAGGTATCCTTCAGGTTGTGATAAACCTTTTCTGACAGCAACTTCACACACTCCTGAGATATTTATTACTTTTAAGTGAATCACGTTGATGTGTAGAGTTCAGACTCAGGTCAAACTGTGGAGCGCAAAACTGGAGGGATCATTAAGGCCGAAATACAGTGACTGGAAATATTAGGATGTCATATCTCACCATTTCTGTTCACACCTAAATTATGCAAAATCCACTGCGAAGAGGCAGTGAGTGTCTAGGAGAGCGTGGCTGCGGCTTTCTGGTCTTTGGATACACTTGTTTTATGTGGTTGTCTCTTTCTTTTACAGCCAGGATTAAGTCGGTGTATTGGACATCTTAACCATCAGTTTAAGATGTTCGAGTAATTGGCTTTGATCAATAACCTTATCGAAGGTCTGCAGAGCTGTGGCCATTTTGTGCCATTGGACCCCCAAAAAATATTACTTAAATATTACTGTAACAGTGACATTGCTCAGAAGCAACATGAATGGATGGGAAAATAAAGCCCATAGTGCTCGCTGTGTACTCTGCGTACCTTTACAACACCCTAAGTGGATAAACAAACTTATTTATTTTCTAAGGATATCATGGTAGATTCATTGTATTGGTTGAACTGCTGCCAAAAACAAACCAGTTGCAGTCAAATGACTTCTTCATGAAGAGTGTGTGGAAGAGAGAGTAATCGTAGTTACAGTGTTTATTTGGGTTTAAGTCAAACAGCTGGAAGAATAGATAGGGGTGGGTATGCTGTACAGAATTTCTGTCAGACAGCCACAACAATAACAGCTTTTGCTTGTTCCCCTGTCACTTACTGTAGCTGACAAGTTGTTCTGAAATTCAACACTAACGGCGCAAGGCTGCTGCTCTGCTCACTTCAAAGCTTTTTCAAACTCTTGACATCATCATCACACACACATACACACACAGACAAATACACACACTGCTTTATGCGCACACAGATATGTGCACATAAAGATTTGTGAGGTGAATAATTACATTAACAAAACTTGGATTATGCATTAACACAGAATATACAATTTGGCCAACACTGACTATTGTAGTCTGTTGAGCAGTACCACATCCCTTTCTCTGGTACAGTTGTTTTCTATCACCAATTCAGAGTTTAACAAGTTTAAAAGAGTCTGCTGTGACACTAGCTGCTCTGTGAGACTACAGTTAGGCAGTGGCTCAAGCTAAATGCTAACACCACTGTGCTAATATGCTCACAACATGCTGATGTTTAGCTGGTGCAGCGTTTAAAATGTACACCATGTTAGTTTTGTGTGTTAGCATGTAACATTTAACAATAATTGACACTAAACACAAGATTTGGTGATAAACCAAATAATTGGAAATACTGACATTGACCTGGCTGACCCCAGTGTAATGACCTGATGGTGAGACGTGAATGTGTGCTCCGATTTTCAGTTGAAAACCAAAAATGTCAAGCTGCTCTGGGCACCACAGAAAGTCAGGGGATCACCATGCAAGTCAGAGGGATTGATCCTCTGTGGACCTTGAATATGCGTACAAGATTTCTTGCCAATCCATCTCATGGCTTTTCTACACAGGAAGAATTTCGGCTGTGTTTTTTTCAGTTTGTCTACAGTCCATCTGATGGAACAGATACACTTCTAATCAATTATTCCGTCTACACAGGAAGCATAATAGCTCAAAACTGAAACCACAATCCAAAGCTCGTTTTTATGCTCCAAGTCTATTCTTCTGTTATTGCCTGTTTTACAAGCATAACCACAGTAATTGTGTGTCGGGCTCCGAGTGCTGCAGCATGCAGCACTGCGCCCAAATGCATTCTGTGAAGATACTGGCAGAGGACTAAAGCTGCTGCTGTTGCTCTGCTAACGTGCTGTTTTTACCCTGCAGGATGTGTAGACATTATGTAATATTTGTTGAGATATTTCAGTCTGGACCAACCAACCGACAGACCAACAAAATAACATCATCACCCCTAGAGCCATGCCACTGGGGTGGCTAAGAATCTGTCTCAGATGTAGATGTCAAACAGTGCACCTCTAGATTTAAAAAAAAAAAAAAAAAAGCTCACCTCTGTATAGCAAGATGTGTTGCATACATCTCAGTGTGGCTTCTCATCTGTACTAGTGCTTGAGTTTGATTAGCTCTTGTAGACTTATAAAGAAAACCGAATTGTGTGGCCTCTTATGGGTAGGGACTAGAGGGATAAAGAAGAAGCAGATAAAAAAAAAAGAAAGAAAAAGCTCTGTGAAGTGCAGATCATGTGTTGGATAAAGGCAGCAGCAAGTGGCGGATAGGGAACACTGAAACATATAGGGAATAAACAGAGAGGAGAAAGGAGAATTAACAAGTCTATGTGATGGCTGGAGGAGCAGTAAAAACACACTTTGTTCTATTTATATTATTTATGTTTTGTTCATTTGAAATTTTAGCAGATTTTATTTGCCTTTAGCTTGAGCGGCGGCTCAAAATCCCTCACTAAACTCATGAGATAATAACCATTTCTATTTGTTTACATAATTTTACTTTTTTGGGGGAAGTCAAGTCAGGTAATGTCTGATTTCTGCTGCCCAGCCATGATGTTATTGTTATTGCACAGTTTCTGAGGATTCACATGGTGAATCATGCATTGAAAAGGCCCTTATTTCCATGCAAAGCCACTGCGCAGAATAAGATCTGACCAAGACATAAACAGGCTGGATTTATTGGGGCCTGCAGAATTAAAATGAAATGGAGTGAATCTACCCTAAGGTGTGGACAGGAAGGATTCAAAAACTGAGAAAAAGAGCAAAAGACTGACTCTGAGTCTGATCTGGTCCACTAACTCTTTTGATAATAACTTAGGATCACCATTTCAGACTTATTCCATGTAATCATAGGACTGATTTTCAAAAATAGTGGGTGCTCTTTCCTCACAAACACCAATACAGAGTTATAATTCAAGTCAAACCAAGTCAAGTCGATTTAATTTTAACAGTGCCAAATCATAACAGAAGTTATCTCAGGGCACTTTCCTTTGCAGGTTTTTTAACGGAAAGAAACCTTAAGCAAAACCAGGCTCTTGGTGGGATACTATGGAGACATAGAGCAGAAGGCCTCAACCCCAGGGCCATGGTGTGCCAAGAGACAGCAGCTTTTTGTTCAGCCCCAACACTCCACTCCAGCTGATTTCACTGATTAGTCTCCCACCCCTTTGGTTTAATATATGCTAATCAACAAAATCAGCAGCAATTGCATTTAACTGGAAAGAAAATCTGCCGACTTTCCATCACCCATAATATAGTCTGAGGTTCCCTGGTGTACAGTGATGTGTTGGTCCGAGTTTGGGTGATTTTTGTCTGACAACCCTGACTGCAGGGTTCCCTGCATTGTTTTAGAGCAGAGGTGTGCCTCTTTGCTTGAAATAAAGTCCAAGGTCCCTGACATCAAACGTAATGGTTGTACACTTTCATAGGCCTGAATGGATGCCATCTTGGAAGGCTCCATCCAGTTCTTCTTAATACATTGATGAGGTTTAACAAAGAATAAAGCTGATTTTAGGCACTTTATTCTCATTCAAACCACAAATGTCAACCTGCTGCTTGTGGACCGAAAAGAAAAGTCAGGGGATCTCAAATGTCAACTTCATGGTACTTGCAAGAGGAAAAGTGAGGTGATCACCAAGGTCTGTAGGATTCATCCTCTGGGGATGATGACTAAACCAGAATTTGTGCCAATCCATAATGTAGATGTCACAATATTTCACTGGATAACTTAAAATTCAGTGTATCAACAAAGTCATTCATTCTCTAAAGACCAACAAATGACTGAAAATTCAGGGCAAGTTATCCAGTACATGCAGTACAAGACATTTCAGTCTGGACCAAACCGGTGGACAGATCAACCAACTTAGGGAAGCATACATCTGAAAGTGAAGCAGATACAACTGTAATAGTTTTTGTATCAGCCATCTGCTTCGGTGCTACCTGTCTCCCATCACCCCCATCATTTCCTCCACTTGATAAATGATCACTGTGAACAGGAGCAGGTCTGTTACATCAAGACAGAAAAAGAAAAAAAATAAATAAACCAAGACACACCTACATAGGGACTCTGGGAACACTTGTGCAGAGGTGGTATGAATAATGGGGCTACCTGACTGGGGTCAACGTGGCATTTTCACGCTAAACGTACCTACCATTAGCCAATGCCAGAGGGTCCCTAGGATCCCCCTGCAACACTATCAACCCATTCACAGGCCCACTGGGCTGGGAAAATGGGGAATAAGGAAATTTATCCCAGAGGAATACCTCTGTGTGCATATTTATGCAGAGCCAGATAAAAGGTGAGACTTTGCTAGTTTCACTACGTGGCATATGTGCAAGTGTGTGTCTGTGTGTGTGTACGGTTGTGTTTCCATATACATGCAGAGATGTACTCTTGCCTGAAATGTGTTCGCACATGCAGTCAGATGAATGAAGCTGAGGGGTCGGAGTTGAGCTGTGACAGTGGCAGCTGTCAGCACTGTGGTGTGTGTGATGTATGAGCTCATCTGTCACTCTGAGCCCCCCTTCCCGCGGAGGTTGTGGAATAGTAATCCAGCATCATTTCCCATTTTTCCCCCTCAGTCAATTCTTATCTTGAATTTGAGTCTGAGTTTATTGTTTCTTGTTTGGTTTAATTTTCATTCCTTTTCTTTTTATTTTTTTCTTCCTTGTTTATATGTTTGCACAGATGAGTGAGACTGCGTAAATAATGGTAGCTTCTTCTTTGGCTTCCTCCATCTTTCTGAGTATTATGATGCAAATGTTTGCCAATATATGGGCTTGACAAGTGAGAAAAACATGGGAATGCAATCACAAGATTAAAACTAGAAAATGCATTATTTCAAATCCATTTCAAACGCATATGAATCATTAAAACAACAACAACAAAAAAGCTTTGGCTATGTTTTTGCAGATGCTGGCAATAAATATATTTGGATTTTAAGTATATACAGTTTCTCAGTTCACTCATCTGGATAAGCTAAATGTTGAAAAAAAATAAAAAAAGCACACACAGACTCATGGTGAAACATTTATAGACACACACACACATATTCATATGCACACAATCCCTGGCTCGTGTGCAGCTTCCAGAGACTCATACTCAATACCAGGGGGACACACTGGTGCCAGAATACTGAAACGGTGTCAGCCGGCCACACCTGAGTCAAAAACCACAGAGGATGAGACACCGTTGCAGAACTGAGACACTACAACACACGTACGTGGTGTGTGAGTATTTGTGTGAGAGAGACAGAAAGAGAGGAAGCTTTTGCGTTTGTGTAAAAGACTGAGATAAAGCCCAGGGGATACGATAAAAGAAAGGAATGCTGACAAAAAGAACTGAAATGACTCAAAATAACAAAATGTATTCCTTGCAGGCCAAAGTTGCTGATGCTCCGTGTACTTTATGCCATTCCGATCTATACCCCTATGTCTCGATTATTAGGTGGTTAAAATAGATCTGCATAATGGATGCACAAACAAAAAGTTTCTCCACAAGTGCTGCTCAGTGTGGGCACACACGCTGACAATACTCCCCAGGCCTCCAGATACCTGCGGTGTCCGATTCTCTCTGCAAGAAATATTAAAAGCTTTGTGTACTGTATGTCTTTGAGATAAAGTGCAACAGTAGGAAATGTGTTACCTCATGTCTCTTTACTTACTCCCCCTAAGGCCTGCTGAAGTGCATTGAGCAGTCATCACTGGGATCCCTTTATGGCTAACCATTCTGTCCTCATGAATTACATCTCACATAATTTCCACCTTTGTTCATGCACGGCAGTGCCAAGAACCCCATGTCTGACGTGTAAATCAACGAGCGGTTCACCGTTTTGATTAAGGTTGCCAGATACAAGCTATCGGTGGAGTCACGCTGTAAAGTACGGACACGAGCATTCTCCATATGCTGTGCCAAGAACACATGCAGAGCCAATCAAGTGCACATAAGTGTGTTTCATATTGCTAGTTTTATGCCTCACCATGTTTACATCAATCATGTCAGGAGGGAACATGCCCTTCAACAACAGTACGTTGTGCATGTTCGTACAGCAAGACACGGCGCATGCTTCAGTTTTCCTAAGGTTAATTTTTCCCAAAATGCTACATTCACTAGCTGTGATGCCAATAAAGTTGACAAGTAACAAGCAAATATCATCTGTATCAAATCTCTTCCTCCTGTTGTGAACATTTGCTTGGGTTATTTTTCTTTGTCCTCTGCAGAAGGTTTTGCGTCATCCTTCGGGGTTCCATTGCACAAAGTGACAGAACACTTTGTTTTGGGTTGCATTTAGAGGGCCACAGAAAAATACCACCCACACCAACTGTGAGTCATGCAGCAAACACATGTTTGCATAACTCAAAATAATTGCATAGCCTCTATCTCCAAAAATCTAGTTATGCCCTGCTCTTCCTTTTCTCACGCCCTCCTCTTCTTTTTTTCCCCTCCCTCCACAGTGAAAAGACACAAACGAGAAAACCAATAAAGCACAGGACTCTCAAACGGTAACAACGGAGCAACACATCATAAAATTATATTAATGGCACCACCTGATTCTTTCTGAGGCGTGGAAGCTTACTATGCACAACCACCAACCTGCCATTTTTTCACAGAGAGACAGGAATAGTAACCAAAGGTCACTATCCATAGACGCCTGTGGGATTTGCATGAAGGATGCCCCCCTAATTAACTGTTCTCCTCTAGCAAACGCTGTTTGTTTGTGAAAGTGCCACTTTCGTTTCTTGGTCTCATTTTCTACACATTACGGTCTTTACCTCCAACCGGCTTAATGGCGAGCAGCAGTGTGGTCACTGTGATCCTCTCTGACCCATCTCTTCATTGTCACTGGTTAATAGGATGTTGCCATTAGCAACACAAGCAACATTTCTGCATTGCAGGCAGAGGGGGGAAAAAAAAGAAAGTTGTGGGCTTGCACAGCAAAACGGGATGTGGCATGGAGTGGGAGGCTTCACGGCATTGTGCCGCAGCTGTCAAGTGTAGGTGTACATTTTTCCTCCTGTTTTAAACAAGATATGTTGTTGAAGGCCGAGTCAGAGCACACTTAGATTCCAAAGGCCACACACCATATTTTATTGTTGGTCTGGGGTGGCTGAATTCATTATTTTTTTGATTCTTCAGGCTTCTCGGTGTCTTTATCACTCTGTCTCTTGCGCGGCTGATGGTCTCTGAGGCAGCAAAATTCAGTGTTAATGCATCACTACCACTTGTCAGGCCTGTTGGAATAGATTTTGAAAAGGATGTGAGAGGACACAAAGCTGGAGGAAATGAAGAACCCAAGCCCTACACTATGGCCTTATTGACAGACTGTACAGACCCTTCACAAATCTCTTACTGCGTTTCTCGTGCTGTCTCTCTGCCAACACACACACATAAATATTACCACCACACAAAACAAAAAACAAACAAAAAAAAAAAAAAGATGTGATCCCAGAAAAGCCAATCTTGTTGTAAATGTGAAATGAGTAACAGAACAGTAAATTAACTTTTTGGTGCTAAATACCCCCGTTGCAAAATAGCTTGGAATGATGCAAGAATTAAATCTGCATACAACCATAAATATCTGAATTATAAACGCTCACGCAGTGTTCCCTCAGAAATTGAAAATTCAACATGATTTTCAGCTCCAAATTCACTAATGACACTGATTAATTTAAAGCCAAAATAAGCCACGTGCTAAAGTATTCTAGATTATCAGTCTGAATGCTCATGAATCAGTTTTGCTCTTTGAATGAAAAAAAAAAGTTTAAGCTTTCAGTTCTGGAGAAAATCTCTCCAAAAAAAGGGGAAGACATGAGCTTTGAAGGCAAGGCAGCCATTTGATTGGCTATGGATGGAAGGATTCCCATGCCCAGCTTAAGGATATTATATCAAAGATAAATAAAGAGTTAAAAGTAACTACTTATTATTTTAGGTATGCTGATCTTACTGCGAGTTTTCAGCTTGCATGTCATGTTAGCAGAGACATTGTCAGTGAACTTGTTCCAGCAGCAGGAAAAATTCTCAAAGTCTTCCAAAGATTTTTCTTTTAACTTCAAAGAGTTTTTTTATTTTTTTTTATTTTTTTTTTTTTATTCTTCCATACAAAGCTCATCTTCCTCAGCTTCCATTCTCGACCCCTCTCAGGATCTCAGCTGTTTCCACTGGAGTGTGTCTTTCTTTAGCTGGTCTTGTTTTTCACCAAGGCCTTTTGTTGTCTTGCCCTCCTCTTCTTGCCATTTTTATTGTTTTCACAAAGCCTCATCCTCTCCTCATTTCTTTCTCTCTCTCCAGTCTTCCAGTGGCTTTGTCCCTTTCTTCCTTTTCCATCTTACTTCTCAATTTGCTTCAATTCAGTTCTCTTCCTGAGCTCCATTTCCACTTCCTTCAAATCCCTATACATTCATGTCCTTGCCTCTATCAGCCCCATCAACCTCTTCAAACTCTCCATTTCTTTTTTTTTTTTTGTCTTTTTGTTTTTGTGTGTCTATACTTTTGTATTTGAGCCTGCTCCTGTGTCGTTCTCTGGGGTCTGACACCACCAAACAGGAGAGCTTATTGTATTTTTTGGAAGCACGTGTTCTAAAGTGCATGCAACTGTCCAAGTAAAGCCTTGGGTAATATTTTTGCTTCAGAGTGAGTTTATAATTGAGTTTGATTGTGCATCACACATAAAACTGCAAAAAAAAAAAAAAAAAGAAAAAGAAAAAAAGCCTTCATTTTTGATGTGTTGACAATGGAGGTATGATTGACAGGTTGAAACTCACCAGTGACCATGCAAAATAACTGTAATCACTTTGACACCTTAAGTAGATAATAAAAAATAAATAAACTGAGAAAGCAGCGTTGATGACTGAAAGAGTGATTTAATGCGCCAACTTTGCAAACCTAAATAAAGCCACCTTTTACTTGAGCCAATCTCAAATTCTTCAGACATGAGCTTTGTGCAAATGTGACATCATTGTGAGCAGAAATTTATCCAATTTCCAGCAGTGAGTTGATTTATGGTTAATTAAATTTACCCAAGAAGCTCTGCAGAGATTTAGCTCTAAGTTCACTACACATAACAGTGGAGGGAGGCAACAGAATTTTAACTATAGTTATTTTACACTTCTTAGAATTTCAGACCAACGATAATGCTTGTTCTAACACAGGCTCTTCATTCGTTTCAGAATGAGCACTGTGTTGACACAGAGGTGGTGCAGACACAGAAAAACAAAAGGTCGCTGAGCAATAAACTTGAACCTGGATCATCTTTTGCCGGAGCACAGTGCTTTTTCATCTGCTTAAACACACCACTGGTCAAACACATACATGCAAGTGCATGCTCCAAGTTTCTTTCTAGTATGCATGCAGTTTGTGATTTGTTACGTTCCCATACTAACTGACCTGGTCCAGATTTTATTTGTAGTTATAATTTTGCTTTTCAGTATTTTTATTTTAACAATGCATCACATGACTCTGTACGTGAAAGAGGTCAGTCGTAGAGACAGATCCATGGGTGAGAATCACTTGACTCTGCAGTTTCACTCAAATATACAGAGTTTTACAGTGCCTTTCAGTTCATTGTTTTGGTTTTTAGCTGACAAATTTACTGCTTAGGTCCAGTTTCACTGCTCACTTCAGCTCGTTTTCAGATGCTGTAATGTTTTCAGTGGAAAAAGCTCTAAAAACTCTCCACTCCATTTCACTTTTGCGAGTCACTTTACTTCACTCTACATATGCCTGCTGTTCTCATTTAATCCTTTTTGGAAATGCATAAGGTCTGCAGCATGTCAGCCCAGCATATTTATCTCCCTTTCATGTAACTTGTGTACTAAATAAGAAAAAATTAATGGCCAATGAGGAAACACCAAAGCTTGGCCAGCCTAAATTCATCAGTCAGTCAGTCAGTGGTTATGGAACTGGTTTGTGGGAGAATTACAGCGTGTAAAGGTTTAGGGTCGGGCCATGCTCAAAAAGCAGTAGTTGAAGTGATGTGTTTGTCTGACCACATCAGAAGGCAAAAAGCCTTTTTACCTGATCCAAACAGGTGGACTGAAAACTCAACCATCAGCTGTCATGGGAGGTGGAGCAGTAGTGTTCAAACATGGGGATAAAAGTGCACATTACAGATCGTCTCTCTTGGAAGACATTTATAGTGTTGCACTCAGATGTTCACATGAAAAATGCCTGAAATAGCTACTTTATGATTTTTAAAAAGAAAACTACAGAGAGAAGCTCAAGCCCATGATACTTTCTCCTCTCCACATAGCTGGCTAATCGGGGCACGAAGTTGGCGTACATGTTGGATCGCCAGTTTAAAAAAGTCAGTGTGGAGGGAAGGGTGTCTCTGAATATACCCATGTATCCGACCAAGCAGTTCTGATGGGGTACACAGCCTTTATCCTTACTAGTCGTCAAGCTCATTCACTGAAAAAGTCCAGGTAAGTGAAATTAAATCTTTCGAGCCATCCAAACGGATGACTAACGGATGACTAAGGCAGTCCGTTGACTAGTGCTCACTGCGGTACATAAAGGAAAACATAGATGGCTCTGTGAATCACAAATAATGAGGACAGAAATGGATACGAATAACACAGAGTTTTTCTAGGTAAAACGGCTCTGAGTTTCCTAACTGTGTCTTCCTTTGCTCAGTGGTTTTTTGTTTAATGTTTTCTCTTTAGTATTCATCAGCACAGGCTGTGACTTAAGTCAGCAGAGGGACAGAAAGCAGACACTAATAGAGACAGTACTGGAGAACACTGACAATGGTTCCATTTGGATGATTCTGTAGTGGAGGTTTGCCTTGTTTGAGTGAAAGGCACTTGTTGGTTGTTTGGCCCTCAGGAAATTTCCCCGATCACACCTACTACTGCTTTTCTTGCCTTGGTCCTCAATAGATTTCCCAAAAATAACTTTCTAGTAGCAGTGTGCATGCGCCCAATCACACAAACCTGCATTAACTAAATGGTTCTCCAACCCTGCTCCTGTGTGATAGAGCAGATGCTAGTGATTCATTTTGTAATGATGATGACCTAAGTCTGTTTCTCTGCTTCTCTCTTCCTCTGACCGTCTCCCTCCCTTTCTCTCACACACACTCACACATCTGGCAGGTCCAGCTATCCTGTGATGTTGTTGCTAGGTCATGTTATGTGTTGGAGTCCCTCCGGCCATGGGGTTCAGGTTGAATTAGCCTTGTTCCCTGCCAGAGGATGGGCTAGTTACACATGTTGCCAGGCAATTAAGCGCTTGTCTGACACTAGGGTATCTGGTGAGGGCTGACAGTACTTTCACATGTCAGGAGGATGTGAAAGCATGATAGGTTGCTGTTGGACCAAGGCAAAATGTGGTTTGTGCTCCTTCCCATCTATCCTCCTCTTTCTTGTATTTCTGTGTACCCAGTGCCCACTGGTCGTTATAAATAAACAAAACAAAACCTTAAAAAGCCTTAAAAAGAAACCATTAGTTTGCTCCTAATTACAGTTTTTAGGCCTAATGTGCAGAAAAATACTGCTATAAAAAGCACTCTTCAGATGACAGCACAGGGACAAAGTGGTTTCCTCAACAAAATTCTCCTGAATGTTGATCTCAGCTCGGTGGATTTGGTCGTCTGACACATTCTAGCTAATATATCATTTGGACCGTTATTAGAGTCTTGCCACCCAGAAGCTTTTGTGGGATGATCACACATATTAGCAGACTGGGACTGATGCCGGTCCAGCCACAAAGTAGACGGGCAAAACACGGTTTTGGAGGTTCATGGGGGGAAGATGAAAGAAAGACACAACAAAACAGAAACATGAACAACACTGACATTAGCCATGTACCACAGGATATGTGTCTGATCAGATTTCAGGGGCATTTTGGAAATGAATCCAGTATTGATTTTGCATATCGAAAATCAATACCTTGTCCTTTAGAATCCCTAATCAAAAGTTTAGCTCTCAATATTTAAGTAACTTTAGTTAAAAATAACAAGAGTTTCAAATAAGATCTGTAACCACCATCAATTAGCCATAGCTCGTATAATCTGCTGCTGATCTGTCATTTTAATTGTCATAACTCGTAAAGTATGTTGAGCTGTGTTTTGTCTTGTGGTCCCACTTTTATTTTGAAATCTACCTCCCCTTGTTTCA
>JBBMJY010000005.1:14788579-14825358 GCA_037833715.1 Toxotes lorentzi
TTGTCCTGTGACTATATATTGTCTGTGTCTCCCTTTGTTCTGTGCCAGTTCGTCTTGTCTCATGTCAAGTCAACCAGTCAACATTAATAGGTGTGGCCCACTAACAATTTCATTTGAAGATTCCCATGAAGCCATGTTACCTTGGCCAATGTAGTTTTTATTTGGAGTGTTTACCCTTCCCAGATTAATGGAGGACATTGGTCACTAATCAGATATCTGAGCACAAATCTCCACATCCAGAGGAGAACAGATACAAGACAGGTTGGAAATTTCATTGCTAGTTTAGAGACTTTAGAAGTCAGTCTAATCACAGTAACACCAAACCACTATGTTTTTCCATGTTATCTATCCCTTAGCCTGCTTCACTGCACCTTGTTCATGCACACTGTCACCGACATGTCACATTTTTAAACAGGTAAGCCATCCTTTGTGGAAACATGCATGTTTATCCCGACAACTTTACACTGATTAGCAGAAGTACAAAGTAATGATGTGTTTTTGTGTGTGTCTGTGTGTGTGGCGTCGTCGCAGAGCAAATTTGACATGTTCCATTTGGTTCCTGTGCCATTTTGATTAGCCTGTCGCTCTGTTCTTTTTCCCCACACTCACACTTCCTTTCATACACACAAAAATACACACTCTCACGTCACCTCGCATGACTGGCAGACCCCATGCCTGCTCCCTGGGGCGCTGTGGTCCTTTTATTAGAAATGTATTCTATCAGTGCTTTTAATGTAAAAACGCAATAAAGTCATTTCACGCCATGTTGAGCAACTTTGCCACATTATTGTTAGGTCTCTGTGGCTTTCCACGGTAGGACAAGAAGACCCACATCTACACACATATATATATGTACAGTCATGAACCTCCACTGTGACAGGTAGAGGACTGGAAATGAACAGATGAATAGCTCAGTAAATTTCTGTGTACATGAGTGTTGCAGTGGAATCAGTGGTGAGGAAATAAGCATTGTTGAGCCTTGTAAAGGTCTACAGCATATGGATTTGACTGGACTGTCACAACATACAGCGTGATGACAGCACACCGTCAGAGCATCGGTTTGCCTGTGATGTTGACACTAAACAATAAAACCATCACATAATCGTACTGATGGGAAATCCTGACGCTGTAAAGTCTTTGCTTCATTGAAATTGCACGTTTCTTTCTGTATCTCTTCTCTATCCGAGCTTTCACCTATTCTGCCGTGATCCAATATGGCTTCATCCCTATGCCTTCTGATAAACTGCGTCCCGGAGCTCTCGTCAGGACGCATTCAGATAACAATATGCAATTTTTATTTTTCTCTCTCAAACCTCTGGTATTGAGGAAACATCCCACAAAACAAACCAAACTTTCGCTTGCAAACTTTGCACAGCAGGAACTCCAGGGAAGCTTCTAAAAAGACAGTGGGGAAAGCTGATGAGTTATGCAATCAAACCAGTCAGGGGAATGCTCATTATTGTGTGTTTTTGGTTTGTTTGTTTGTTTAGCTCTTCCCATTCTTTCTGTCCTGTTTATCTCTCAGTGGCAAACTCTGTTGTCTCATCTGAGGGCTGCTAATCTCTCAGTGATATTGCACTCCTCTCCATGTGATATGCATACCCATCTAGCTGGTTCAAAATGTTCCACACTGTGCCAAGACTGACATGGCAACTTATAAAGGAGGGTGCAAATCACTGTGGTTCCATCCTCTCTCTGCCCCTTCCATTTTCTTGTGAGGGATTCAATGGCCACTGAAGAAAAGGCAGTTTTGAATAGAGAAAAAAAAAAAGCATAAACAGAAATGCAAACCTTATAATGTAGTTTGTTTACAGAGAATCTTCAATTAGTGCCTCAAGGACTAATGGTTAATTTGTGCCTGGCACACTCTTTCTGGCTGACAAATCCATTTCTGTTAATCAGGAGGAGCTCTTTGACCACTCCACCACTGAACTGGGATAATGGCGCTCTATTCCTTCTGTACAAACCTCTCTGCCTCCTCAAAACAAGGTGCCCCTGTGAATGTTCCTAAAATCATACTGTCCGTGTCCATTTTTCCTACACCGTCTCTGTACTCTCATTTCACGGTAGTACAATGACTGGCACGGCTAGTGCCGCAACCAGCTGGTATTTTGCTTTGCTAGTCACTTCAGTGTTTTCATGCCCAGTGAACAGCACGAAGTACAATGATGAGAAGAGAGAAAGGAGGTGGTGCAGATGAGGGAGTGCAAATTGAGGCGTTTTTGTGAAAGTCGGTTATTTAAAAGTGCACAGGGAGTCTGGGTAGAGCTGCAACAATTAGCAGAATAATTTTATTTTAGTTGACTAATTGATTAATCGATTATCAATTAATCGTTTGAGTAATTTGCTCAAGCAAAAATGCCAAATAGGTGAAATATTTTTTGGTTTTCCGACTGTTAGTCCGATAAAACAAACGACTTTGCACCACTTTTTAAAATTTTATAGATACAGCAGGAAATCAGAACAGTTATCGGATTAATCAGTGATGAAAATTAGTTGTTGCAGACGTAAATTCAAGAACCGGGTCCTCTTTTGGTCTTTGGTTGACCATTTTTGTGCCTCCAACAAAAAGTATTTGACAAAAAACACACAGTAACAAATTTTAATAAACTCAAACACACTAAAGCACTTTCTAACTAGTAGGCATGTCATTCAAGTATCACAAGTTTAATGCACTGATCCACCACAGTCTACTGACTGCATAAAGGCCTTCCACTTCATCTGGTCAAGAGAATGAGAATGGGAAGAACAGTGAAAAAAACAGCTTATACTGACTTGGGAGTGTTCACACATTATTCCAAGGGGGTGAGCCCAATGCTAACCTTGTAGTCACACCCGATAAACACCATCAGTTTCCTCTTTTGTTGTCACAGGTATACGTAGCAGTGACACCAGGTACAGTGTGTAGCTCCTATAAGAAGAGTTGAATGGATTAGTGTCAATACAGGATTTTATTTTGATGGAACTACCAGCGAGCAGTGGGGCATGTGCAGCCACTCTGCCAACAGTTTGTTGACCTGTGGGACATATCGTTGGTGTGAGTAGCCGCGACTCAGAAATACAAGTCAGAGGCTGAAGTGATAGTTTTGGTATCCTGGGATAAAATTCAAGCAGCTCACAGTGAAAATTCTTAAGACTATTAAAAATTCAAGAAAGCCATAACGTACGGAGCTGTTGTCCCTAACAGCCTTGTGCAGCACAGCTTCTTTCCCACTTTTAAAAAGTGGTGTTTCATTTTTTATTTTAAAAAAAAATGCATTTTTTAAGTGATTTGATGTGGTAAAGGAGAATTATGAATTATGACTGTTGGCCTGACTCCCTGGACTGTTAGTGAGGTAGTTTTGACTAAATTTATATTAGCGTGTCAATAACTATCTGGAGAGTTACGTAAACAGGATTATAAAAATTTGTCAAAATGCAGTCATAATCAGCTTAAACAAACTGCTTCACTTAGTTTTGGCAGCCCTGGCGCTGGTCACATGTAAATCTAATTAAATGCTACCACATTACTTTCAGTAAACTCTAAATAGCAATCAGGATTTTTTTATTATTATTATTCAATTTTACTTTTATCATACGTATAACTAGGTCAGTAACTGCACGTGACAAATAGTGTTTTAAAATAAAAACGCAAAATATTATGCAAACAACATGATCACAACTTCCACAGCCTAAATTCAGTTTTAAAAAGGCACATCATCTTCTCTGCGTTTAAATTCGGATCCCCACGGATAATATCAAGCGTTCTCTCCATTTGATGAGCAATCTTCATCAGGCACCACTGTGATTGACAGAAGTATCTAAAAAGGTATGAAATGAGTAATATAACAAGCCGAGAAGATAATGATTTATCACAAAGCCCATATATTCCATCTCACCCAACCCTTTCGCACAGAGTGCTCAGAGTTTGAACAAAAGAGCAGGTGTGCTCGAGTACACCCTCATTGACCTTGTGTAAATGACCTAGTGCTTGATGCTGGTCTTTGCGATTGCAGCATCACAATAGAACTACCTTTGGTTGTGTTAGAGGACTGCACCGTAGGCTTAACAGAAGTGGACAACAAATCGCTGTGTGTGTATGTATGTCTGCATACATCAAATGCATTTAAAGCTTTTTTTTATTTTTCTTGTGCATTAATTTATTTACGCATGTGTTTCTGTGCTGTACAGGCATCTAATCTTACGTTAGTGATCATACAATGTTGTATCTGTCTGTGTGGATGCACTTGGGCCTGTGTGTGTGTGTGTGTCTGTGTGTGCTGCTGCAGTAGTGCTGTGATCGTCCTGACCTAGAAAAGCACTGAGACAGAGAGCTGAGACTCTCTGCGCAGTGACAGAAGGAGGGGGAATCCAAGTGCCGGCGCTCAGCTTCACTGAGCCAGGCGGCAGTCTCACTCTGTCAGTAGCACCGTGCTCTCCTACCCCCCCTTCCCACCCCACCTCCCACTAACCGAAGTGGTGCTGTGGAACGCCGCTGCTCCAGGACGAGGATAGGCATCAATCAAAAAGTTCACCATAGCCCTCCGAGAAACAAATTTTTGAATAATTCGAAGACTGCTAGACGCTGGCTGTTCCTCAGCAGCAAATCAAGCGTGATCATGTTTGCCTCTCAGCTGCCTCTGATTCAAGTTGCAATAACATTATATGCTTTGAAAAAAAAAAAAGTGCAATATCTTTCAACTATTCTTTATGAATCTTAAAACCAATCATCCCATAACAACTGGTTCAAACTGTGAGTTCATGTAGTGCCATAGTTCACTGACGGATTATTTCTTATGCTGCTAAAGTGGACAAAGCTACCAGCAGACAATGCCTAACAGTTTCACAAACCTTTACCAGATAGCAGTAGGTATTTTCAGAATTATATTTTTGCCTGTCACTTGCTGAAAAATACTGTAAAGCGATAAGGGAGGTGAGGCAACAAGGGAGCACATCTGTGTATGTATCATGGCAACTGAGGCAGATGGAGGAGAGAAGTGTCATAGGAAGGCCATTCACAGCTGCACAATAGATTAGTCACACACCCTCACAAACACACGCCAGCGCACATTATCCTACAACATCAATCAGGCAAGAAGCAAGCATATTGTCTTAGCGATGAAAAGATCCTTTTCTCCACACAAAGAGTCAAATTAACTTTCTTTAATTACAGCCCAAGCTTCCTGCTGTGCATAACAAAGACAAGTGGCTTGTCCCCCAAGCATCCTGCGGGCACATTATTCTCTGACTGATAATGACCCCTGACTTACATTCAGTAGGAGAAATATGATGCACTGGGCTCAGGTGGATTTTTTTTTTTTTTTTGTACGAAGGAGCATCCAGTCAGACGTGGCAATCAGAGCTAACAGCATATAAACTGCGGCAGCATCTCTGTGACTCATCGACTCATGATAACGTTAAGTGCTTTTTGTGTTCGAACCTTACTTGGAGCTATGGTAAAATTTGGACAAGGTGAGATTCATTGTTCCTTATTATAAAAAAAAACAAAATCCTTTAAAAGAGTGAACAGAAAAACAATTTGTTATTCAAACTGCTTCAATGAGTTCATTTACTAGTGAGAGAACATCACATAAAAATGTATTCTTCGAGCTACTGTCAGATATAAACCAGTTTATCTTTAACTTCTTGGGTCCCTCAGGGCATTTAAGACTTTTGTTCTTCTGAGATCAAACAGCCAGACTAAACTACAGCTCTGTCCGACCAATTAACAGCCTCTCTTTCCACAAAGGAATGAAAGTTGGCGTTCTGGTTATGTTTGGTTTGCGGCAAGTGTGTTGATTTATTGCGCCGCCCCTTCTCACTTGTGCGCCCTTTAGTCAAGCCACCAGTGATGACCGCAAGCACAGAGAATAAACCAAATGTAACAAGAATAAAAGATATGATTTGATGTGTCTCACAGTTAAAATCTCTCACTTTTCAAACATGCGCTATGTTCGTGTGCTCTGCCACAACGTCCATTACTTGTAGTGCATGCAAGTTATTTTCTGTGGAAAAACCAAGCTACGATTTTAATTAAGTAGACTATTTAATAAAATCAAGTGTACGTGATTTATGCAGTTTGAAAAGAGGTGATAACACTCATTAAATCCAGGGACATTGTCTTCCTCTGGCGTTATAGACATTTTTGAATTACGATGCTAAAATAGAGCAGTTGTTAAATCTAAGGAGGCTACCTCACAGCAAACAGCTCTTGCAGACTGGTTGTTTTATTTAACTGGCAGGAGACTATGTAACCTCTTTATGTCTGAATCAGGCATATAACATAAATATTCTTCCTACTTTAATTACTTACTGTCAACCTCTACACTGTATTTTGCACTGAGAACCAGTGGGTTGGATTTCTCAAGAATGCAGAGATTACTTTGGTTCATAAAGGGATTTTGCTTTATGGCACAAAGCAGGAGGAGAGCTGTGTTCTTCCAACACAAACAGAGCTAAAGCTCGCAGAAAATCTGTTAATATCAGATGGTGGAATGATCTAAAAATTGCTTCCAAAAAACGATGGGTGCTTTCAATAATGCAAAATAAGAGGCAAACGCACTTGATGCAAGAAGACATTGTGACAGAAAGAAACTAGCTTAATGGGAACAAAGGAATCACTTGACATTTTGGGAAATATGCGTGTTTGCTTTCTTGCTGAGAGGCAGATTAAAAAAGATGCACAACACTTTTGTGTCTTTACTGTCAAAATAAAGTTAAATCCAGGAGCTGGTTAGTTTAGCTTAGTATCAATACTGTTATCTCTCACAAGGTACAATAAAATAAATCCACCTAACACTGCCTTTAAAGCTCACTAACTGGTGGTTTCACAGGAGCATATGTGCAGGACTAGTTCTTGGCTGCGGGGCACAGTGACTTCCTTAAGTCTCCACTTGGTGCCTCATGGTGTCAGCTATTTAAATATCATCAGCAACAACGCCAATAAGGTCAACCAAATTACGTGGCACAAATTAATTATATCCATACGGAGTTGATGTTCAGTGTCTGAACTTCATTCCCTACAAGCACACCACAAGCTCCAAATAGCACAGATAAAACACAGCCAAACATAATCTGGACGCTGCTATGTGTAAGCACAGCACCACAGTCTGTGCTGCCATTCTATAGAAACGCACTTCTATTGTGAGGAACATACAGTACTATCTAGGAAATTAAGATGAATAAATCACCAACCCAGCAGTCCACCTGATGCACATCAGCTATGCAGCATAGAATAATGAATGTAAGCATATTAAACACAACTTTGTATAGCCCGGAGCCAGCAGACAGTCTCTTCTTATGGAATGCTGTGTTGCTTTGATGAGCATCATTACATGGATATGAGCTTAAGGTTGGGGATGAGTGCAGCTGAGTGCAGCAGCCATGGCGACTCTAGAAGAGGAGCTCAGCAGTTCCGATGTAATGATAATATGAAAAACAAAAAAGCATGGTGACATGTAAGCCCATTGCTTTGTTGAATGTTGAAATGTTTCTCTAATGCTCAACATCAACCGAACGCAGCCGAACATGAAATGTGCAGACAAATGTGTGACTGTTTATCTATGTTGAGTTCCTGTGAAGGCGGTATTATAGGAAAATATGAATGAGCTGGTCGCAAGATAAAAGTCAGTGCTAACAACCCCAAAGCCAAAGTTTGCATTAAGCTAATAGGACACCCCTAAAAACAACCACAGTAACCTGGCCCTGACCTGACTTGGAAATATGTACTCATTCATACACAAACATGAATATTCATATTGCACTTCTACATAAATTAACAACATGAAAGCAGCAAGCATGTGCTGAACAACAACCAAAGCAAAATAAAAAAAGAATTCAAACAGGCTGACAGCAGAAGTTAGCCATTACACGGCCCAGACAAAGACCTGGGAGAGCAAACAAACAGCCAGCAACTTCAGCAGCCTCGCAGCACATTACCAAACAGACAAACACCAGCTGAACAGAGCCAAGACATTAACACATACAAAAAGCAACACTTACCTTGGTAAACTGAAGCTGTGTTCTGCAGCAGGTCAACAAAAAGATATCCGTTTGGAAAGAGCCACAAGGTGAAGAAAGCAGGACAGGAAACACTTCCAGGTTAAAGCTTCAAGGTTAAGGAGTCTTGGACCAGAAACAGGCTGTATTTCTCCGCAAAGTCCTCTTTGAACAGCAGCACTAGACCGTTAGCAGCAGCATGCTACACAAGAACCAACAGGTGACAACATCAGAGTTAGGTAATTAGCAGATGAGCAGGTGCAGGTGCTAGAGAGAGGAAGGGGCGGAGCTTTTCCACCTTAAATATACATTTTTAATTTCCCCACTATGACGTGTCAAAATGTGTTCAATAAAAAACTTTCTAAAATCTGGAACTCATTGTTGATTAAACCATCCCACAATGTACACCCAGCTGCAAGTTTATCAGGTAGATCTAGGTAAAACCAATGCAGTCTAATAGAGCAGTACTGCAGAGAAATCCTCCCCTCATGAAGGTTATGATACAGAGAGGTGTTTCTCTTATTTACCATACCCTCAGTTATAAAAATGTGGTGGACAAAATAACAGAAACAGCTGTCAGCATAGCTTAGTGAACCTCAACAACATGACACAATGCATCCTTCAAAATGACCACACAGGTGAGTCAACAACCTTTTACTGGAGGACCTGAACCAGCAACATTAAAATGGTACTAACACATTAAAGCATCAAACAGTACACTAACTAAGTCATATAAATAACTGTTCTACATGAGTACTTTTGTACTTTTACTGAAACACCCTGCAGGCCTTTCACCTCCAACTGATCGGACCTCAGCTTAGGTTGAACTTGGGTGAGGCTATGCAAACACTTCAACAGGCTCTATATAAAACACCTGTGAAACATGGGTGCTTAGGGCCTTAAAGTAAATTTTTGGATGGCAGGGCTTATCTGTAAAAGTTTTAGTTTTCTCACATTGTTTTATGTGTTATGCCGGGGAAGAATTTCTAATACTGGGCTTAAATGCAGGACTCAGAACACAGAGACAGTAGTGCAATACAACAGTTTAATAAGTCTCCATAGAATCAGACTTTTGACTGAAAGTGATGGCATGCAGATGAGCGAGGTTGCTCTTGGCTGGGTCTGAAGGAGGAGGATGACGGAGGAGGTGAGTCCAATTCCTTCCAGTGATGGCGAAGGACAGAGTGGGGGTGAGTAGATGCTTGATCTGTCAGGGGAGGCAAATGACTGGAGATCCTAGGGCACAGGTAAGGCAACAGACATGAATAATCCAAACAAACAACAAGACATTGTCAACACAGGTAAGTAATTTCACAGCTCAGTTGGCCAACATTCCTACCATGAATAGGGTCAGACAAACTAGTAGATTGAAGCACCGGTCTTAAATAGATCCAGGAAGAGGGTGGAGAGATGACGGGATTCACAAAAGGTGTGCAGGTGAGTTGGTGGGAAAGGTTATGTCCCCACAGTTTGTCCTGACAAACACAAAAAACACACACACCCACCAACAGACAAAACAGACATGCAAGGATAAACAACACACACCAGGAAAGGGAACACAACAGAGACAAGAAGGGAAGGAGGGACACCATACCTAAACCTCTTCCACTGCTGCATGTAAGAGAGAGGAGGATCTCTTATGACACTGGGAAGCGTCACACACTCTCTGCATCCTCCTGCCTCTTAGCCCCGGACAATTTATGACCAGCCAACCCTGGGCAGCAGGGGGCACTTAGAGGTAAAGTGTCAGCACTGGCTAACAGCTGCACACATATTTATCCAACAGCGGCAATTTATGGGGAGGGAGGCCTGTCACCAGATGTGACCCCATGGGACGTGGCCTCAGCCGGGGAAGAAAGCAAGCGGACAGCACGGAGAAGGTACTAGTCAGAGTACAACTGTATGCAAGAGGGAAAGAGGAGGTGACAAATATCTGGAATGTGAGAAATACTCACAGTCTTGCTTTGTCTTTATCTGTATCTTTTCTTGTCTTTCTCTCATTCTCACAAGCAGACACACACATGCACACAGAACAGTACAATCTCAATGCACTGGGGCCATCTCACTGCAGGGTCAGGCTGAGAAAAAGACAGAAGCGGAGGAGAAAAAGCAATAAAAGATCCTGATAATGAATCCATGCAACAGAATGATAAATGATCGCAATGAAATCAGAACTGGTTTAATGACAGCATAATGAAGATGGGTGAAATTGAGGGTGCAAGGAAAAAGTTAGAGAACATGAAAGTCAAAGCAGAAACCAAAGCGCCAAATGTAATGAAGGTGGCAGTAGGGAAAATCTATACAAGGCAGAGCGAGGGAGAGATGGAACGTTAGTCCTCTCTGCTGCAATAAGCCTCCAACGGCGAGGGTAAGAGGCAGAGAGGCCAGTATTCCTGACAGAGCCTTATCTCATCTTCAGCCTGGAATAAAACCCATTTTCCAGCCCTGAGACAATAAAGCACAAGGTTACCGAACCTCGCACCCGTGACACCCCTATTTAGAGAGAGGCCTCGGCCCAACATAAAAATGCATAACACCATCACCGCGCTGAGAGGTAGTGTATGACACCAGGGCCGAGCTCGCTATGGCTGTGTGTGTATATGTATACGGGCTTCATGATAATCCAACAAAGGTGTGTTAAACTCTAGTGTGTAGTAGAGTAGATAAACTCTGTTGGGGCAAGTGTGGAGACTCAGAATGCACTCCACTGCTGTCACGCTTGCTGCTGCATTTATTTATTTATTTATTTATTTTTTGAATTTACACGGATTAATTTTATTGCTTTGTTTATAACCTTGAAGTAGAGGCGAGTGTGTACGTGCATGCATGCATTTAAACAACTGAATGTTCTTGCACACTCACAGCACGCATGTTTGTCTGTTTTCCCATGGAACTTTTTTCTCCTCACACATTGACGTGAATGTGACAAGTGGCCCTTCATCATCACTAAGTGGAATGAGCTGTGTGATGGGCATATCAGGCACCCTCCGGAAAAAATGCCATGCGACTCATACAGTGTAATGTGATTCTCTTCTGTGGTAATGGGTGACAAGTGTTTCCTGTCTGTCCACCCACCTTCGCTTCATCCATCCATCCATCCGGGAGCACTGCCTCCCTAAGCTGCGCCCGAGGAGACATGGAAACAGATATGATAAGAAGATGGAGGGATTGACAGGAGAGAGCAAGAAGAAGGGAAGAATGGGAGGGAAAAAAAAGACAAGACGCCTCTGTGCATTGCTTCGAGCCAGGAGATGCCCACGAGTCTTCAAGGTTCTTGTCTCATTTGCTCACAAAGAGAAAGCAGAAAAATGAAATGTCTGCAGTGACAGAAAAATAGATTCTGGCAAAGGGAGATGCAAACACAGGGTGGCTTAGGCTAACACTCGTCCAGACCTAACGCCTGCTAGATTGAACTTTTTGTATGTATCTTCTCTCTTTCTCCGTCTCTGTCTCGCAAACACATATACATATAAAAAAACACATGACTCAAAGAGATGTGAAAAAGCAGGCACAACACCATGTAGAAAACAAGCCTGCTGTATTTCCTCAATTATGCTAATTAGGTCAATTAATCCAATGCATGTTTGGCATCATGCAGCAGTTGGTGTAGTTCACAGAGCATTAACAGCAATGTCATGCTAATTGCAAGTTTGTAGCAAATTTCTGCTCAGACACGACCATTTGGCTCGGCCGTGGGCGCAGCTTAGTCTCCTGCATGGTCTTACCTTTCTCATCAGAGGGAGACATGCAAAACTGGCCAAGGACCAGCCACCACCCATTTGAGGGAAAGGCCTCTCTGGCTTCCTCATTTAAATGAAATAGCAGTACTGAGCCAGGCTCTGGCATTCACAGACTCTTTTAATTGCTTGAAACACTATAAAGCAGGGGGGAAAAAAGAGCTATTTGTCTGGAAAGTATGCTTATCTAATCTCTCTTGAACTATTTTGCTTGAAAATACATCTCTGGGAAAGCCGAGACAATTAGCACCTTTTAGAACATATTGAAATAGATTTTGGGGAAATTTCAAAAGGTGTTTGGGGATGATGTGATCATTTGAGGATTTTGAGTTGGAACTTGGCACCGCTGTTAAAGGTAGCAAGATCCTTCCCCAACATCTAAAGAAGGAGATTACAGTGGGGGTATCCTTTCATTCAGGGACTACAAATTTTGTTCCAGAGTGAATATCATTATATAGCTGTTGTAATGGCCATGTAGCAGCTCTTGAAACTACATTTACTCAAAATAAAGGGCAAATCCACATGAGCCAGAAAAGCTAAAGTGAAAAGAGAATTCTTTCAATGCCAACCTGTTAATTAGTTTGGCGGTGTATCAAAACCATCTCCAATACTCCAATCATTTGACATCAAGGCTACACTGCATCAAGTGCAAGTTAGAATTATACAGATTTTTTTTTCTTTCTCCAGAGTACAAATGGGCAACCCAGCAATCTTGTAAATTGACCAGAGTTGCCCAGGCGTGATGTTTAAAGGTTGGGCAGCTCAGAAACTACAACTCCTACCATACATATGAATTGTTAGTACAGTCTATAAACGTTACTATAATTTTAGTCATATAATGTAGTGTAAAATCATTTTGTGATGACAGTTTAAAAACATTTTTTGTTTGCACACACATATTGGTGTGAAAGTGAAAGTGTTTGTGCCACCTTTCTTTTGCATTCCACAAGAATGAGCCTCATATCTCTAAAGTAATATAACAGCCATTGAAAAAATTGACTGCTATTATTGTGGGATCCATTCTTTCATTATTGCCGACAAAAACAGCACTTGAATGCTTGATATACTTGTGCTTCCATCATCTGCATTCTGAAGTAGGAGCGTACTTGAAGGCAGCACCACCACAAGGCAGTTTGCAGTGTGAAAAATAGCTATACTCAGCTAGCATTATTTGACAATGATGAAATGTGAGCCCTACATTTTCCTTCAGGTGTTTGAGACAGTGCAGAAAACTGTAAAAGGGTGATGGAGGCTTAACTCCTTCCCCAGCATTAGGGAGTAAGCCCAGCAACTTGGGTGTGTTTCTTTGGTAGTGTACATGAGTGAGTCTTTGTGTGAATGTGTGCACCTTATATATGTGTGTGTGCGACTGTGTGACTGTGTGTGTGCGTACAGAAGCCCTTTATCAGATGCTGGCAGAGTGGAGCACAGGGGGATCGATAGAGCTTTGGCTTGAAACAGAGAGACAGTACCTGGATCTCAGCCGACCTCCACCTTTCCTCTCATTGATCTTCATTACCTCCACAGACTGGAGCTCGAGCAAGAAGAAGCTGAACGCAGTGGCTCATACACACAAGAACGCATACTGTACACACCACCAAACCTCTGTATACACATATGCACACACAGACCATGTAGTCAATCTTTCTGATATTATAGAGCTGTATGTGAACTGAGGCAAGACTCGAGTCACTCATCGTTACAGCCAAATAAGACAAAAACTGTTATTCTTCTATATTTTTCTTTTCTGTGAATATATTGCTATACATCTCATATGTATATTTACACACATATAGTGTGAAACTACATTTTTAAGTCCACACAGATTCATGGAAAGTTTGAACATTTGCAGGAAGACTGAGCAATGTGCGCAGTCAAAAGCTCCAAAACCAGGAATTAAGTTAACCTTGAGATGAGTTGGTTTTGTCAGCTGCTGTTTCAAGGTCAAGAAGGAACAGTCAAGCTCTACTTTTGGATGATGGCACATTTGATTAATGACCACTGCAGGCCAGCTTTTAAAGGGGCACTTCAGTGATTTAGTAATGCACTTCAATAAAGCTGATAGACAAGAGACATATTTTTAAAAAAGAGAGCTCAAAAAGTTGCACTACTCAAAAGTAGTACTTTTAGTTCCTGGTATGAGCACAACTCCAAAACAAAACAGTGGATCCTGCAGTACACTTCCCATAATGCAATTCATCAGACCCTGGTGAGGAAGTGTGCAGGTTTTTCAGACCCAATACTCTCATCATACACCCCTGGGTTCCTGTTAAAAATTTAAGGTCTCAAGATCTTCTAAAGCCACAGAAGACTTCACACACCTGTTTCCAAGGTGACAGGTAAATTCAGCTCGTGTAAAATGTCTCCAGAGCAGAATGAGAATTAATAATTTATATTAGATATTTAAACCTGCACTTTCCTTTTATATGAAAACAGTAGTAAATACTGTAAAGATGCGATGTTTACAAGCAACATGGAATCATTTTGTAGTAATTCATAATACAACCAATTACAATAATGTAGCAATAAACTAATGAACACATTTTTGACCAATCTTTTATTACTTTTTTATTTGGTTGGTATCATTCGTATTCAGTTCTTACAACTGAATGTCAGATCTTTGCAGGAAAAAGACTGAGAAAAGTAGAATATAAAAACAAACGAAAAGGAAAGAAAATTATAAGGCAAACAAGCAAAAACATGCAATTCATCCACCCACACAGTCCAACCCACCCATCTTGCCACGCTACAAATACTTGACAGTTTGCTGTCTGTACACAGGCAACAACAGTTTATCTTTCAAATAATTTTACATATACAATTTGACCAAATCATCATTCAGCCACACAACACTTGGTAAGAAAGGTGCATGAATCCCAACAAACATCTGATAACAACTTGACGCCAAAAGTAATAAACATGTGGATGTATTTGCCAAATCAACTTCTGATTACAAAGCAAGCATGTTGGACTTGGACTCATCTTTAACTGACAGGATCAGTGGGTTGATAAACAGTATATGTGGATCATTTTATACTGTAATAGCTGATGACATTTCCATAGGACCTTTTTCTTGTTCTTCTGCTTAATTAACAGAGGACTACGCACTTAACAAAAATTGTTTGCGCATAATCCATTTTATTAATTAGAATACCACTGACCAATTTGGTAGAAAATGTTCTTTGGACATCATTTGTATCTAGGGCTCTTACAGAAATATACAGGTTGATCTCAACAGACTTTGAAATAAAGCTTAAACAAAAAGAAAATATCCATTCACGGTACATTCCAAATGGATACATTACTACTTTATTATTTCCACAAACAACAACAACAACAACAACAAAATTGGGTAGAAACACATTTTAGTCAAGTTCTAACTTCCAATTAAGCTGCTGAAGGTTTTGTCTGTTTAAAGAGAGTAGTATAATTACTTTTATTCAATTCAATTATTGAGCAGAATGTCCTTAACAATGGCAATAACACAGAAGCAAACAAAAGCTGTTTTTAGTCAGGGAAATTGCTTGAAATACGCATGTAATCCATTAAAGATTTTTAAACACTCGCAATCCAAGACAATTTACAGTCAACAAAAGCAAACAAGTCAAAACATCTGGTGAAGACGGAAGGTCTGGCATGTGGATTAGGGACTTTGTTTACACATTGCTGGCGTGTCTCTCTTCACCCTGTCTCCAAGAAGCCAGGGATTTAATGCACGTCGGGGAAAGTGAGTTAAAATAGGGGGAGGAAAAGCAAAGGAAGAGAGTGAGTGAATGAAAGGTGGTATATTGAATAACCAAAGCTCTCAGGTTCCATTCTCCCCTTGTGACTTAAGTTAATTCAATTCTCCCTCCTGTCCCATCAAGCCTCGTCTGGAAGTAGACGGCATCAAAGCGGAGCCGGAAAACACTAAATGATTGTAACTCAATTGTTGCTGGGCCATCATTGATTGTTTGCCCGGAAAGATGTTGGAAGAGAGACAAGACACTTACTTTCTCCACCTCTCCCACCCCCTGTAGTCACTTTTGTTTGGGATGGATGTGTGTGTTTATGTGCATGTTTGCACCTATTAGGATGAAGAAGCTTCCGTGCGCCAAGCTTTCATCTGCACTCGTAAGCTATAGTATGTGCACTCAAAGCACTAATGACACACAGAGTAATTACGGATAAGGGGATACAATTGCATGAAAAACAGAAAGCTCTTTGGTCGCACACCCAAACAGATGGACATTTAATTAAGTGCCTAAAACAGGCCATTTAGACTGCCTTTCGAAAAGGCTGTATAATGTCTTTTGTGGCTCTTGAAGGAGCTTTCTTAGGTCTAAAAAAAACCCTGATTACATCATAGTGATATTGTCAGGGTTATCTGGCCTTCGACCTGGAGACGCCACATTTGTAGCAGAAACAAACTATGGGTGAGGAGTTTGAAAGATGTGAGCACTTACTTGGGAAGAAGGGTCAAATTAAATATACTGTTGAGTTGCATTGCAGGGAATGTAAAGTAGTAGGGTCCAGTATTTGGGGCTCTGACCCATACTTGAGATTAAATGTCAGGGTATCTTGGTTTCTACTGCTTCAATTTTGCTTTGATTTTCTTTTTCTAAACTGTCTCCTGTAATTACAGGATGTAGCAATGCTAAACCACTGGAGTACCCCTTTAATCAAATCTACACATGCTATACCAGTGATAAAGCCCACCTTATGATATTTATTTGCCAATGCTCAAACAGAGTTTTTTTTCTGTTTTGAAAAACCAACAAATTGCAATATATAGTCCAAAGCAACCTCCTTCCTTAAAACTCCAGTAAACTAAAGTTTGGTGTACTTGTTCCGGAAAAACACACAAACAAGAAAGACACAGAGGACAAACTTCACAATGAGGTTGAGCTACTGCTAAATGAGGGTCCTCTAGAGCAAAATGTTTTATCTGGGACTTTCACATGAAAAAAAAAGACAGATGTAATGCTGTGAACACTTTGTCAACTGCAATAAGAAGTGTGGCACAGGTGAAAAAAATGGATTGACCTGAAAGTGATTGCAGCAAAAAAACAGGATTGCAGAACACAAAAGAGATGTCAGTGCCACAGGAGGGGGACAGAGTACCACTTCAGTGTCATCCACAGATGACAAAATAGCACCAATTACTGGTGAGATGTCTCAGAGAGGCATCGTGCCCGGTAGTGATGGAATGAGAGCGCAACTTCATCAGCAATAGAGGAGGCAAGGACCACCAACATGTACTGTACTCAGGTTTTATCTGGCTTACTCAATTCAAAAAGAAATTAAGGTATAGTGCCCCAAGAGTTCATCTTTAATAATAAAATGGTTACAAATGAAAGTGTTTAACATGTCCTCCAAAATTTGCTACACCACTGCACAGCCCACGCTGGCTCAAAAAAACTGCTGTGTCTGTGCTGCAAGCCTAAAGAAGGCTAACGGGAAAAGGTGACATAATCAGGAGCATTGCTGAAATTAAGGAGGAATTGTAAGAGGCTGATTTAAAAAATAAATAAAAATCTATCTATCTATCCTCAAAGATATAGTTTCTATGGCGTATGAGTTTGAGACTTTTCATCCCAGAGCAAGATTATTGCTACTTTTAATTAAGAAACATTGGAAAGCTTATCTCATGTTTAAGTTTTACTACAACAGAGCCACACTGGGGAAAGGTCAGGAAAGGTCAGGCATTACAGGAAAACATGCTAAACGTCAGCCCTCTAGGATCTGAAATCAATAAATGAGGTTTGGAGTTTGTACAATAAATCCGAACCTGTGCAGTGACATGAACACACATATGTAGCTGATAAACAAAACTGATGGTACATGACACTGTCCACAGCACTAAAGAAGGCTTAGCTTGTTTTCCTGTTCAGTCAGTGAAAAGATTGATAAATAATTTGTCAATTTGGTTGAGGGGTAGGGGATGAAGGATTGCAGTGGCACTCAGAGCAGACATTTAAAAAAAAAATAAAAAAAACACAAATCATGTAATTCCCAGGCCCTTTTGGCGCTTGTTATGTGTGTTATTTATTGGAAATAAATCTGCCCAACAGTACTTGTCTATCACAGAGTTGTGTTGCGTGATGATTTCAAACTGGGTTGAAAGCTCAGATCCTTTGTTTACTCGCTCTCCCAGCCATGTTCTCTCCATGCCGCTTTGTTGCACGTATGGCATCTTGCTGAGTCATTTAGAGCCAAACAGAATCACTGCTGAAAACTCATTACAAAAAAAAAAAGGCTGGTAAAAAAAAAAAAAAAGAAAGGCTGACAAAAGATATGAAGAGAGTGGCTGTGTTCATTAGTGAAGAACTTTTAAAAGTCATTGCAAAGTTTTAGCAATTTATTGCTAAATTTATTCTGACTCCTATGTGACCAACATTCACTCAAATTAAAGCTCAAAGGTTTTTCTGCACTGTATGAAGCCAAAACATTTAGGAATGTGTAGCCGTCCAACTCCTATAGCATATTAAGTGCCAACAAAGACTCCAGATCCACATGAGCATCAGACATAGTTTTTAACATCCATGCTGGATTAATGGATATTTCAAGCTTTCTTTTTTGCTACATCCATCTCGTTAGAAAGAGTGAAAAGGTCAATCCCATGACTCGAATCACTGACATGTTTAATAGTCCTCTGAGCAGGCTGCAGTGAGTCATGCAGAATGAAACTCGCCATGAATGTGGATCATGCATGTACTTAACTTCATATGTGGGCTGGGCTGAGTAGAAACGTGTTAACAAATTCTCTCCCTCAACTACATCACGAGCACTTCACCACAACTCCTCTTGGCCCTCACCAATCAGTTTAACTTTCGCACCATGGTACACTCTCTCACATACTCACACACCATTAGTAGTGCAATCTTTTGTAGACAGTATAATCACCTAACTCCACCGAGCATGTCATTCCAATTGCCATGGTAATTAGAAGGCCTTGCGCTGACTGACAGGCCCTGACTAACAGTAGAGTTTGTGCGAGTGTATGTGTGAAAACATCATTTTTGTTTCAGTTGAAAACCACAGCTAGAATAAAGGACAGCTTTGCTCTTCCATGCAGTATCCTTCTTTTGTTCCTCTGCACAAAAGATACAGAAGAAGAAAATGTAAGATATTGACCAGCTCTGCTTCCTTGCTGTGTCCTTATGATCAAGTCATTTGTCAAATACTTTCCATTTTATGGATCCTAAAACATGAAAAGAGGTTATTTTTAAATTTGCAGAGCTCACAGATAGCAGCAACAAAATCTGCAAGCTGCATTTAGTGTGGCTGTTAAAAAATAGCTTGGGATATTTTAAGCGCTGAACAGGAGTCTACTGAGGTACAAACTTGGCTTTGGCCACAGTGTCTGATTGGAATTCTTTTCCAAAAAGCAAACAAATGAATTCAGAACAAAATAGCCATACTCAAAGATAGCCGCAAAAGAATAGACTATTACCCACAAAAGCAAAAAGCCCCGTGTAAATTCACATTACGCCTATTAAAAAGATATTTTTGTTTTATCACAACTTGAGTCTTGTTTTTGTTGCTTTGGCAGACGAGACCAAAAAACAGGAGCTGTCAGCTGATCAGATATGTTGTTGTATGCAGGCCAATTGTGGAGCTAGATTATCTTAATCAAAGATATTATCTGAAACTAAAAGAAAAAGGGGGCACAGCCAAAATGTGGGTATGTTTGTTTGTATTATCGTCTGCTACTGTTATGTCCTGCCCTGTTTTCCTTTTAAGGATGGAAACATGTCTGTTGTTTGGTCAGTTCAGCAACTAGGCTTTTGAATGGATTTCCATTACATTTTCCACAGACATGTATGGTCTAACTTGTAATTCCAGTATGGTTGAAAATGTAATTTCTTTGTTTCTGCATGCTGTAACAGATGATATTATTTCAAATGGTGAAAAAGGGTTGTGATGTTTCCTGTCATGGGCATGTGTGTTAACACTGAAGTTAAGTGGCCTATCTTGTCGGCCATATCTTCATCCTCAGAGCTGGTCAAGGGAATTGTTTTTTCCTCTGTCGCTTATTCCACTCCAACCACAAAACTGTGTCTGTAAGGAAGACCACATACATCACTCTGCAATCCAACTTGTGCAGTGCTGCGTCATGATTGGCAGTTCGTGATTAATTTTTGTGCATGCTATAGAAGAACAGAATTCAGTTATATCAGACATTTATCAAACATTTGTTACATTTCTACAAAGAAAAATTATATCATCATAATTATTATCATTTTAGAACCCAGTCTTAATCACAGACTGGAAGAAGAAACCCCCACAAGAATGGCAGCAAATCTGCACAAGATCTACCCACAATCCCATTTGTTGTGCATGCAGGCCCATCAATTGGCGTCATCCCATGCTGCATTATTATGCAGGCAGAGGCCAAAGGCATCACTCTATCTCCAAGATAATTGAAGATAATTTCTGAATATCATCATGCATTATTGATAATATGAGAGGTTACATAATAATAGATGTTCAAATGAATGGTGTAATTGATTTTTCAAACCCCTCCCATAGAAATCACAAAAACAATTTAAGTTTGAAGAACCTACATTAACAAGGTCAACAATTATATTATGAACATCCAATTAATAATCCTCCAATTATTAAAAGTCAATAGAGATCACAGACTGCTTAATCACAAAAAGCCAAATGTTCAGCTCTGGCAGACAACAAAACAATGTAATGTAGTTTTACATGCAGCTCACTGCTCCCTCAAACACCACAATCGCTGCCAGCCCCACATACAAAAAGGAACAGCAGCTCTCTGGAATAGCAAATCTTGACTACTCAAAGCAGCAGAAAAGACAATAAGTGGCATGTGCTGCCATAGTGTGGAACTTTTCTCTAAATTTATCACGTGTCATTGCACACAGAGTCGGCCCAACACATAAGAAAACTAAGCTGCTTAGGGCACCCTCGTGGCCACCAGAGGACCCCCAAGAGTGCATGCAATGTCCAACATGAGAGCTTAAAACAGTCAGGCAGCTCTATGCACTCACTACACAGGTTATGTGGGGTCCTGATAGTTAAACAAGAGCCCCACCTCCAACCTCGTGTCAAAGCAGGTGTCAGTTTTTGTAACTTCCATCAAAGGATGGAACGATCCTTCCGATCATGAAAAAAAAAAAAAAAAGAATATTAGAGTGAATTGCAGGAACAGCAATCAGGTAAACTTATGCTCTTTTCTCTCCAAGTTTGAATTCAGCAAATAACAGTAATGTTAAGTTGGTGTTCTAGTTTTTAGCACATCACTCTCTAGCCCAGAGGTCACTAACAGGTGGACCGCGGTCCGGGTCCGGACCCAGACGCCGTCGTATTCAGACTCAGACCTACAATCAATAAATTATTGAGGGATTCTACATTATGACGGGGCGCTAATATTTTAACCAGCACAGCTTTTCAAGTCTTTACGGTAACTGTTTAGCGGACCTTACAGACCAATTGCATGCGAGTTAAGCCATCCCACGTGACACTGCTCGGCCAGTCAAATTTGTGCGAACAAAAGCGCGACTCTGAATACAGAGATGAGAGGTGAGTGACAGGTGGAAAGGGAAGTTAGCGATACAGGGAGATGACATTTATAGAGAAGTGAGCCAGAGACAGAGAGACGAGTGAGCGGGAGACGACAGAGAAAAATAGTGGATACCGAAAATAGAGCTTTAAACCCAGATTGGACAGATTCATTTATGTTCATTCTTCCCACTGGGAGCACAAAACCAGTGTGTACATCTTAAGACATTAGAAAGTTCCCGGTTAACACGGATATTTTGAACATCTTAAGGCATTTGGACAATTAAGGCTTCAATGCTATTAGCTAGCGTCAACACAGCTGCTTGTGGGTACATTTGGGCTATGTACCTGACATGTGGCTTACACAACTGTAATTTAAAATTTGGGACAGTCCATTTGTGTGGGGTGGAGCAATTTGTGCAGGCAGGCAGAAGAGAACCACTGCTTTAAATGTACAGTGCTCCAATCTTTTTTGGGTTAGGGTATTACATTATCAACATTGGCCAACTACATGGGCATTTCACAAAGAACATAAAACTTGTGCATATAAATAGAAGTGACTCTAATCTGGGATTTAATTAACACATACCAGCATTTGCTCCTCCAGCTGATGATACAAGCCGAGCATGCCAAACTATTCAGTCTCATTAATTACAGTGAGAAAGTTGCGGACCTCTACTGGGGAACGGAGATGAATGCAGACACCAACCATGCTGACCCCCAGTGCAGAGCATGGAGAGTGGATTCTGAATCCCTGCATCATGCAGACAGATGCGCATTTAGGGTTTCATTATGTTGGTTGGACATTAATGATGAATGGTCTCCTCTGCAAACAAAATTTAGAATTGGAAAAAATATTGTGCTCAAACTTAACTTGCATAGCCACCAAAGCGTGTGCGCGGTGTTGAGCAAAAAGCAACCCCCACTCTGTTACAGTTTCTTGTTCCCAGGAGGAAAAACCTCACTCCAAATTCGCTCCTTTTCTCTGCTAATCAGCCCAAAAAAACCTGGGTAGCCAGGCTTGCTAATGTTAGCAGCTTACATTACATACAGCGGATACACACAAAGAAATTCAAAGCCTGACTGGCCTGCCATGCACGGTTGCTGAGCTATGACTGGACCATCGCTGTTCGAGAGTCGGATTTATTAAACTTTCCATTGTCAAAATACACCCAAACACAGATCCACTGGAAAAGGTTAGTCACAGTCAAGTGAACAGTTCAAATACTGATGTCCCACGGCTCAAACATTTAGAAGGTTTTACCAAGTGCGATTACGCAGTCGAGCAAATAACATGTTCATCTTATTTAGAGCCATAATCGATTTAACCCAGTGGTAAGCCAGGGAAATATGGAGTCAAGCAACCAATCATTTGCATTTTTATTAAAATGCTGACGTATTCTGTTCGGAACACACTAAGTATAATGAATGGTTATTTTATTGGCTTTATTGGTTATTTTATTACCAATGGCTCTCAGAATCATTCAGCTCTCAGATCGTTTTGTGCTTTTCCCACAAAATCCCCTTGACGGTTTGACAAACCTTTCTTTCCACAGATCAGCATCCCGCGGACTCAGTATAATGGACAGAGAAAGACAGAGAGGGAGAGAGAGGAAGAAGATGGTGACCTCCTCGAGGGGGCATCCTGACATCATCCACAGTGGCGGTAGAGACATGATGCTGTCACAACACACAGCGAGGGGGGTCTGGCTCGGTGTCACCAGCTCTGACACGCTGGGGAATGACCCACGCTGGAGCAATGGCTGTGACAGTAACGGGACAGGTCTCTGGGAAAGGGATGGGTGGTGGGGCTGGGAAAGACAGAAACAGGAGAAGGTGGAGGGCTGAGTGGTGGGAGGGTGTTTTGTTGAGGATGATCAGAGAGACAAGGCACAAGACAAGACAGGATGACTGTGTCAGCATGGATGGAAACAACATTGTTTAGATATTTGAAATAAAAAAGTTTTGAGCTGACGAGTGAAAAGCTGCGTAGCATTTTTAAACATCTGGGCATCACTGTCAAATTAATAATGACAGTTTTGCAAAACCAGATGAACAGATGTCGTCGATTATTATTTGCACTTTACCTCAAAGAATAACAATATTTTCCCAAAACCCTTTGTGGTGTTTGTATTCAGAGACAGAAGCTTGCAGTCTTCTTGGAGAGAATATTTTTTTGGATTTTTTGAAGCATAAAGCTCTCATTTTCTTTGATTCCCCATGCAGATAATAAACTTGTCACTTGGTTGTATTTCACACGTTTCTAATGGGGGTTTGCCACTCATTTAGTTGCCTCAGCATCATGAGGATATGTGTACGCATGCTCAACCAATCAGTCTGAGCCTGTTTAATCTTACGAAGCTCTGACATTGCGCAGACTATCCAGGGTGCAGAGGTGTAATCCACCATGTGAAGATATACGGCTAAATGGTGCTTTCCAGAAGCAGTGTGGGGAAAGAGGTGTTGATCCAGTGACTTGCTCATTTGGTTCAGTTCTCTCGTTTCTACAACGTCTGCACTTTCTTGGGGAGTTTGGAGAAAGGTTGCTTTTTGGCCTCCTTCACCTAAAATGCTTTTTGCTCGGGTGTTTAGGTAGAAAACATCCAGTGATGTGATCTTCTACCACACTGTGGGAGCTGCTTTTCACACTTCTGGTCCTAAAAACCCTTGTGAACCTACATTATCAGGCAGGTCTGTCACTAAGTCTTCCATGCTGACTCACAGGAGTAAGTGACTTATGTACCTTTCAGTTTATTTCAGGTATCGTCTAATAAAACGAGATCTGGATCGCACCCCTTCCAGGCAAAAACACTGCACTTTGCCCCCAAAACTTTGAGAATTCATTCAGGAAGAGTGATCTTTTCTGTATTCAGACAGGTGAACTGCAGAATAAGCAATGACTCCAAGAAGGCTGCTTGACTGAAATGTAGCCATAACAGTACATTTAAAGTATTGACAGTGTGGGGGAGCTGATGTTGTTACTTAGAGTTCATTTAGGTCAAGAATGAATCAGGCAGATGCCTCCCACCTTCGACCACATCACGAAAACAGCAGTGTCCGTTTCACACTGTACACTGGCACATTGTATGTGGAATTCATGGCTAAGTGGAGGCACAAATAATAGCAAGAGAATGTCTCGTGAGTCTGAACCCTACCAAACCCCCTGGCTTTGCATTGGTACATCACATGCCTGTGTGTCGGACCTTTCTGCAATTTGTAATCACTCTAAATGTTTTTGACACCCGTGATCAGCCAAGACCATTGCTCACATCCTGTTTGTTCATTGCTCTTTGAAAATGTTGGACCTTTACACGTTTATACACTGCAATGCAGGAGCCATAAGGAACTTTTTAAGTTGTGTAATTCAGTGGTTTTCATAAAAATCTCGTAATATGAACTTTTTTTTCCAGTGCAGACCAAGAAACCAGAGATCCAAGAGCTGATCCTGTTGAGACTATGAACGTAGTGGAATTCTTTGTGTCTTGCACAAATGGTTACACTCTAGTTGTTTGTGCTAATGTGGCACCACCTGTGCATTTGACCTGCACCAGTGCAACCAACCGACATCATTTCCTGGTGAAACCACCTGCACTATGATGATGAAAAATCTATTCAAATATACTACACATCGCAAAAACAATCATGAGAGCAGATGAGCTGGATTAGAGAGAGATGGAGCAATAAAACCCGGACTCAAAATGGCCTCAAGGTGCTGTGGCACAGTTGTGACCAGCTATGAATAAGCAAACATGTTCTCATGTAGTGCTCATTCCAGGCTACTTAGGACTTAATGGATGAAGACAGGCATTGCTCTCAACTCATTCAGAGCAGAGCCATATGAGTTAAATAGGCGCACCCTGATTGGCTGAGCATGTGCATACATGCATGCTTAAGTGGGTGGCTAAGTGAAAAGAGTCCTAATGAAGAGCTATAAGTGATCAAACAGCTATAGCTGTGATGTGCAACTATAATGTCTTTACTTTCACCACAAGGCTGCTGGTGCTTTAAATATCAAATCTGTTGGTCAGTACAATTAAATAATCTGTAATACAATAATACAAACCAATACTGACTCTCAACTCTGTGGTTTTTCTTGGATGCTGCTTCTCTCTTTCATTCTCACAGATGATGTGGGTGCTTATTTTTAATAGGAGAGATGAGATCCTCTCTCTTTTTATCTACTTAAATTTTTTCCTCTCTGTCTCTCCCTCTCTCGTCCCCCCTTGGCTTGACAGCGGAAAAAAATGTAATAAAACGATGGAGCATCAGCATTCTCTAGAGGCCGGGGGTGGGCATAACATATTCTTTGTGGAAAGGCATTCATCTTTCTCTCTTTCTGATCTTCCTCCTGTCTGCTTCCTCTCAATGCAAGATAGTATAATATTTATTGCTGAATCTAGCCCTGTGCAGACTGAACTATTTTGAGCAAGGTACAGTCCTTTTAAAAGGACTGAATGGCATTATGCAAAAACAGGAAGCAAATGAAAAAAACCTGCTTTGTGGGAGGCGGGGTTGTCAAACTTTGTCACAACCTAACTGAACTTAGTAATTACCCTGAGATCTGATGATCTTTTCCTTCTCTCTCTGGTTCACACAGTAACAACACTGTTAAAACCTAGCAATTTTAACATTATCCTTTGTTAGTTGTCATATTTCCCATAAAGTACATTCAAGTATGTGTTCCCAGTGAGCATGTGCATATTTTTATATGCCTGTTGTACACTTACCACATTTTTTTAGAAAAATGTTTGCCGCTCATGGCGCCAGCAGCCAGCAAGTGGGTGTGTCAGCATATCACTTGGAAACTAAAGGAAAAAAAATCCTACAAACAAATAACAAGAAACAAACTGAGAGGACTGGAGCTATTGAGAGAAATTTCTTACTTCTGTGGAATGTTGATTCTACTGTGTCCTGCAGGGACTGGCTGTCATGTGAATGTTAATTTTGGTTATTGTCTGTGTGTGTGTGTGTAAGGGCAGGACAGGACTGTATTTGTTTGATATGTGTTTACTGACATCAATAGGCCCATTACAAGGTTCTCTAAAAACTTTCAATTCTGAACTTTCCCCTGTGTTTTCTTTCATTAATGATTAAAAACTATTTAAAGATTTGTCATTTGTACTTTCATTTTGGGTAGGCTTTGATTGAGCACCTGAAATCCCTAGATTTTTTTTTATGCCTGTACAATCACGGTGCATAGTATCGTGGTAGAAAATGCAGGCTGATGAAGCAGATGCTAAGTGGGATCTAAAGGTTAAATGCCTGAAACCAGGCTCACTCACATCCTCTCACTTACTCACAGACTAGACTTTGCTGATTGCAACTGCAACTTTTTTTTTCTAAATGCCTTTGGTCTAACTGTGTTTATCACATCATTTTCGATTCCCAGCATCCAGTTGTCTGTTACGCTTTTGCTTTTGCTTTTGCTTTTTCTTCGATGTTATCTCGCTGTCTTCCCTGAGCCAAATTTGGTCATGCAAAAAAAAAAAGTCCAGGTTTGAATTGTCACTGTGTGAGAGCATGTAAGTGTGAAGCTCCACCCACTCTCCTATTCCCCAACTCCAATCCACACCTCAGAGTCAACGTCCTCAAACTATGCAGGTGAGGCCAAGTGACTTGGCATCAAAACAGGGCCTGCTGGGACACACTCGCCAGTCAGGAAACATCTATTTCCACTGCTTGCTTTTGTCAAAGGTAAGGAGCTTTATCTTTGTGTGTATTTATAAGAACTGTTAGATCAGTAATGGTAAAATAGATGTAATGTAAATGAATTTCAGTTTAATTCCAGATGAATGCTTACCTTGAAAAACGGAACAAAGTCAGGTTGAATATACAAAGGCAAGGTGTGCGAAGGACACAAAAAGAAAGGAAAGAGAGATCTGAGAAGAGGAAGCATTAAAAAAAGCCTCACACAAAAGAACTTCAACCCCACCTTGTGAGCGAGGAGCATTTGACTCATCCAGACAATGGTGGATAGGAAAGTATTTGCAACTAGCTCGACCTGTAGAGCGAGCAGCAGTTAAGGATCTGTGACATTTGGACATCCCGACCTAACAGCTCATCTGTTTGCATGATGCAGAGAATATTTACGGCTGTTGACTTCTCTCACACTCTGTAAGACTCTTAATAAAGCCAGGAGCATGCACTGGAGCAGTATAGGCATCGCACTGAAGAGATATATTGGAATCAAATGAATTACATAACCCGCAGTTTGTCATCTGAGAAAGCATGATAGGTCTCGTCTGTCACAACAAAGAGAAAGACAAATACACAGCAAAGAGACAGACGAGGCCGGCTGCAGTAGGCAGGGTAAGCAATGCTGCAATCTCGAGCAAATACGCAAACAAATTGTGGTCCAGCTTTGACATCTCCCTGAGATGAGATGTACTGCTGTCTTTGAGGTTTCCTTTCATATCTGGGCTGGATGTCAGCTTGGAGTTTGAGTATGCATGTGTATTTTGTATGAAATTGAGAGAGAAGTGATGTGCTCTGTATGTGTGTGCAAAAGCACATAATCATACTGTGCATACGTTTGTGGAAGACTATGGAAGTGTGTTTGTATCTAAGCAGCAATTTTTGAATTTATCTTTGGTGCCATCTTTTTTTTTTTTTTTTAAATGACATGCCTGAGGATTCAAACTAAGAACGCTCCTTACAGCTTCTTCTGATGGTAACACTGAGGAACATTATAGTCTCAAAGTCACAGCCTGAGACACATTTTAAGATTAATATCGCTGGTTGTATTATCCACTTAAAAACAGAGACAGAATGTAGATAACATCAGCAGTGAATGAAAATGTCTTTCAGTAGCCTGTGCTGTGATTCTGAAGGCATTCACTGAGTCAAGTGTTTTTATGCTGTGTAATTTAATAGTCAGGAATGCTGGATGAGAGAGAAAATAGCAACTGATTTGACAGCTCAGTGTGTCTACAGCGATGCCGAAATGCTGAAGGAAAGGGTTTCTGAATTCGAATACTCAGGATTAGACGGAGCAGAATTGAAATGGAACAGTGGACAGCGAGGCTGTTATCCAACTTGTTCCCTGTCAGGCTGCGAGCGTTTGTCAGAATGAGATGTAAATGTAGAAGAGAAGTGTTTCTTTGTGTTGTTGAAAAGAAATCCTTGAGCAATCTCAAACTTTATGTGGCATAGCAGACCCTCCTTTTGATACATAAGAAAGAAGATGTTTGCATGCCTCACTCAACAGTCACACCTGTCGCTCCAGACTTGCCATTCCAAACTAAATCTGTGAGAACTCAGTAATAATGTCAAACACATGCATTCACACACCCACATACGACCACCACTTCGTTAAAACATCCACCAAACTCTAAAGAGAGAGAAAAAACGAGAAGAGGATCCATTACAGCTTCAACTTTAAAGTCTGTATGTGGTCAGACCATTAAATCCACGTGGTAGTATTTTAACTGAAATTCCCTTCACAAATGAAAAGCTGTCCCTTAAAAGTCCTTTGAAGACAGTAATAGGCTTTTGGGATTGCAGAGATGATTGTGGGTGCCTGATCAGCCACACTGTTCAAATAGCTGACTAATAGAGTTGAGAGTATTGGTTTGTCCTCGCAGTAAAGGGAGGCTCCGATGATGACTCACTCATTGTATAATCAGTCAGTATCGAAAAGGTAGCTGTGTGTAAGCAGAAATCAGCTCTGACAGGGAATACGTTTGCGCGAATGGTGTCTGGTTGTTGTTTCCTCAGAGGAGATCACAGTGTTATTGCTTTTCGTTTGAGACTGTTTATTCAGCTTCTCTGGGCTGAGGAAGAACACAATAGAACGCAATAGAAAAGATACAGTGGCTTTGTGTGATATTGCAGTTACAGTCTCACAGATATAAACCCAAAAAATAAAACAGAAATCCAGGGACCTGGAAATGTAGAAAATAGCAGCATTGCATGTAAAAATGAATTAAATTACATTTCTCTGTATATATGATACCGTACCTCAGTATCTACTGTGTTAACCTTTAAAGGGGCACGCCACTTATTTTGCACATCAAATTCAGTTAACTTGTCACGATACATCTCATTATATTCGACTTCTACCCTTCTCTTAAACCTGTCTCCCTCAAGGCCCCCAACATTATGAAGGTGCAGTACAAAATCGCTGCAGTGTCTCAGTGCAATTCTTGCTTTATAAAATCAAGTGAAACCTACAAAAAGAAGATTGTGCAGTGTAACCTGCTGCTTGCTGCTATTCTTTCTCCAATCTACTTTGTCACTCTTTCATTGCTCAAGGTGAAGAACTCCAAATCCACCTTCACTCCTGAAGAGCTCCTCCATCTTCCTCAGCCTCCTCTGTGCCCTACTCCACCTGTCCATCAGTAGTCATGAACTGGTTGGCTCTAGAGGCGCTTCTCAGTGGGGTCAACAAATACTCCACCGCTTTCGGCCGCGTCTGGCTGTCCATAGTCTTTGTCTTCAGGGTGATGGTGTTCGTGGTGGTAACACAGCGGGTGTGGGGAGATGACACGAAGGACTTTGTCTGCAACACGGCACAGCCAGGGTGCAAGAACGTGTGCTACGACCACATCTTCCCCATCTCCCACATCCGCCTGTGGGCCCTGCAACTCATCTTCGTCACCTGTCCATCACTGATGGTGATCGGACATGTCAAGTATCGGGAGAAGAAGGACATGCAATACACCACCTCACACAATGGCACCCATCTCTATGCCAACCCTGGGAAGAAACGGGGGGGGCTGTGGTGGACATATCTGGTAAGAAAGAAGGCTAGGAACATTTATTTCTTGTTTTGCTAGAGATGCTACACAAAGAAAAATAAAATAAATCCAGCAGTGCTTTGGCACTAAAGTTAGTCATTGTTTGATATTTCAAAAATTAATTGCCATGGATGAGTGGCTATGTACAAGAGGCTGGCGAGGACATTTACGTAATTATATATTATTTGTTTTGTCTTGATCACAAGCAAAAACAGCTTTGACATTTTCTTTTGACTTCTTGGCACTTCTTCAGTAACAGGTTTTACCATCCCTCCAAACTGGACTGTAGCTGTCTGAGTTATAATGACTGCAATGGTTGTTTTTTTTTTCTTTTTATTACAAATCCAGTATTAGATCAAAAATGCAGAATTTCTACATTTACCATCAAACTCAAACCAATATTAACAGAGAAATCCCTTGCATATTGGTTGAAGAATGGACTGGCAGATGGACTTTTCTATTGTTTATTTTAAACTTGATAAAAATGTGTCTCCCATTTTAACCTTCCTTTATCATCTTACAGGTGAGTCTGATTTTCAAGGCAGGCTTTGATGCTGGCTTCCTCTACATCCTGTACTACGTCTACGAAGGCTACGACCTGCCCCGCCTGTCCAAGTGCTCCCTGGAGCCGTGCCCCAACACGGTGGACTGCTACATATCGCGTCCCACCGAGAAGAGGATCTTCACCCTGTTCATGGTGGTCTCTTCTGCTGTCTGCATCTTCATGTGTATCTGTGAGATGGTTTATCTCATCTGCAAACGCATCCAGAAACTTCTAAGGAGGAAGGCTGCGGCAGATAGAAAGATGTTTGCTGAGACTTACAAGCTGTCAAAGCCCAGGTCAGAGATGAGGTCTAAAACATCAATCAGAGTGGATCCTACAGTATCTATTCAGAACCTCAGTAACATCAAGGCTGAGGAGGGGTCATCTGAGAAAAAATAATGCACAACAAGGCAGCAGCTATGTTGAAAAACGGATTAAATGGAAATGGAAAAGAATACATGGAAAACTGCAGCTGAACGCCAGAGATGTCCACCAATTCAGGATTTCTGAGGCAGTGGTTTATAAATATTATCATGTTAAATGACTTTTTGCAGGAATGCACAAATTAACTCCCCAAAAAGGAGTATTACAGAGGATGTTAAAGGGACATTTTTTAGACTTGGTTTGTGTGTGTGTGTGTGTGTGTGTGTGTGTGTGTGTGTGTGTGTGTGTGTGTGTGTGTGTGTGTGTGTGTGTGTGCAAATGTGTGTGTAAATGTGTGTATGAGTGCATGGATGTGTGCATGTCTGTTTTTTGTGTATTACTATTGGCCAGTAGAAAGCTTAAGCCATTCAAATCAGGTAGTTTGTAAATAAGATACACCTTTATTAGTCCCACAGTGGGGAAATTGCATGACTAAAACCCTAAGTGATGTAATCACAGAGTAAAGCCTTTCCCTGAACATACACACTGCCCCCTAATGAATAAAGGAAGCTAAAGCACACAGAGCATTTCATTGAGGGGTGACACAATAAGTTGCAGAAATCAGCTGATGGGTTTCAGTTCTCAGATGTGGAAATGTTCTTTATTATGTTCTTCCAGAGGTACTCTTGAAGAACCTTTGTCTACCCTTGACATTATTTTCCCTCATACGCGATTCTTTAATGATTATATGATTTCCATATATGCACTAATTTATACCAGTGAAAAAAAATGACACCAAATGTGTTTTTATACCCATAAATTAGGCTTTGCTTTTCATTTTGCTGAAAAAGAATGAAGTAAGATTCTAGAGGATCTATTTTGGTTTACATTTTGTATTTATTGCTATGTTCTATAAAGTTATTTCACTGTTAAAATATTTTGGTGTGTGTGTTTCCTTTGTTCTTTTTGAAAAACATTTAAGTTATCGTACATGAAACAGTGTCTAGCTACACCAGTGAAGTGTCTGACTTCACTGATACAGCTACCTATGCTGTATCTTCCTTACTGAGATGATATGGTATAGGGAAAGAAAAGCCTTTTTTCTTTTTTTTCAAAAGTAAAAAATAGATATTGAAAATCCATTAACACGGGGTCCCATTTAATACCAGTGCATTATACGATGACTGTCTTTGGTTTATTATATGTATAATCATAGATCTAAATGTGATTCAAAGAAATCCCTATAACATGATGAACTGAAAACTCAATCAGACTCCCGTATTGCGTTCTATTGCGTTCTATGACAGGGTTAAACCGTGAGTGAGTAACTCACAAAGTATTGGGTTATATTCAACAGAGCCGTCATCACTTTTCCACTCCGCCGTCCAATCAGGAGCTGGGGACGCGGGTGCGGTTTTGACAGATCTGGAAATGCACCAATAGTTAGCCTGAGCCGGACGCCGCTGCATCCGCCTACAGGACTGCCTTGTTCCTGAAGTCAGTCAAACATGAGTTTCTACTACGGCCAGGTATCGAAATACCGTTCTTTGTGTTTTGTACACATTGATTGTGATAACGTATTAATGTTGTTGAATAACTGTATCATCTGTTTTATTGCCTTGATATAACGTAAGTAAGGTTTATGTCATAGGAACACGAGAAACGTTAGCCATTCATTTGTTTACTAGGGCTAGCAGGGTGTTGGTACAGTGTTAAGTGTTGCAATCTGTTGGTGGTATTTCACTTTGTTGTAGCGTGTTTTGCCATATAAACTGACATTGGTTTTTAAATTGTCGTTCCACAATATGTGTGTGTTTGAAATGACAGCAGTCACGGTTTATTTCATGTGGAAATCTGTGGAACTGTAGTTTCTTGAAGACAGCGTCCTGTAGGTGCTGGAAGACGTATTCAGATACTTAACCTGAGTAGAAGTTCAAGTTTGTTACAGTTGAAGGGATAGAGCTGATAGTTTTTTCAGCAACGTGTATTTAAAGTGAATAGGTACCCACAACCGCCCCCATAAAAGCATTAAATACTAATATTTGAGAGAACGTTTCCCTTTTTTCATTGTTTGCCTGAAAAACAGCTGAAATGTTTGATCACTTATCAGAATAGATCAATACTTTTTTGCCAGTCAACTAGTCAGTGAATTCACCAGTTGTTTTAGCCCTACTTATGTGTATAACAGGTCGCTTCATATATACATATATATATATGATAACATTTAAACTAATAACATGTTTTGTTAGTAAACTCTTAATCTGTATTTCATGTATTTCCACCTGACATGTAACAGTAGTGGTGTACAAAATGGTAGTCAATGGAAATACTCAAGTGAAGTTCAAGTTCTTCAGATACAGCTTGAGTAAATGTACTTAGTTACTTCTATACATTTACCTAAAGTACTCTATATGTCTGTGGTACTCTGTGGTAATGTAATACTTCTACCTGCTGCATGTGCTAAGCTTGTTCATTCCTTGTACTTATTTTAAGTCTCAGTGAACTTTGTCTATTTGTAGGGCTATCCAGGAAGAGGCCAACCACCACCAGGTGCTTCATATGGGGGAGGCCATGGTCCCTATGGGCCTCCTCCCTCAGCGCCATACGGAGGAGCCGCAGGTCAACCAGGAGGTCCTTATGGTGGTTATGGACTTCCAGGCCATGGAGGGCAATATGGGCCTGGACAACAGGGTGTCCCCAGTGGGGCTTATGGGGGCTACGGGGGACAGCCTCATGGAGGACCTTATGGACACCATGCTCCTGCAGGTAACTGTAAACTGAGAGTGGTGCTGTGTAAGCATCTGCAGCTCCCTTCGCCTATAGGAGTTTGACAAGCACAATCTGAACACGAGGAGACTGCAGAGAGACTCTCACTCCCCTTCTCTCTCATTTTCATCCTCCCTCGCTCTCTGGTGGGATGATGGATAGAGAATGACTTACGTTCCCAGACAGTCATGTAGAGACAGGGTTCAGTTTGTGCCCCTCAGCAGGATTACACAGCTGGAGTGATGACTCCAGTAATACTGAGTGAGGGCTAAACAGAGTAAGAGACAAATGGGTAAAGAGTGTGATGTGTGCATATGTGTGATTACACTGTTTCCTGTAGCAGCTCAGCCCAAGTCAGAACCTGATAGCCCGCGTTGCCATCACTCCCCACAGGGACAGAATCCATCAGGGTCGGGCGTGAAGTGTCACCTGTCCGTCTCTCCCCATTCATTTCTCTGACAGTCAGCCCTCCCTGCACTCCGCCCCTCGACCAACACCATATTTTCTAACCCTCCCTTTCTTTTTCTCCGTGTATCCAGGAAATGGCCTCTTGCCCCGACACTATCTCCCTCTTGGACTGAGATGACTTTTTCTCAACCTTTGACCCTGCCTTTTCCTTGCCTCATGCCTGATGAAAACATGTATGACTAAGACTGGGGAAGTACTCTTTAACAGAATGCCAACTGGTTTTGTAGCTGTAGGGGGATTAATTATACCTGAGTTCAGCTGCTATCCTTTATTTGAAGGACAGTGGAATTATTAAACATTATTATTATTTATATTATTTTTAAATATTTTTGTTACTGTTCTTTCAAAATATTTTTTTTCTCCTGTCTACTGATTCTTCCAGCAAATAAAATGTAGATACCTACTTACTTGGGATAACTCAGATACATTTAAAATGTACCTCGTTGTAGAAATTATATTTGGCATGTCAGTTGATATGTAGAGTATATTGCACTCATTATATACCATACTGTTTTCCACATCAGCGCCTTCTAAGCAGCGAAGGCAAAAGACTGAGTCAGGCACAGATGTATTATTTCTTATGATCAAGTTTGTGCTTGTCAGCACAGCTTCAACTGTCAGACGGCAGAAGTGTGTTTCTTCATTTCCCAGAAAATAAACAAGTATTTTGCATGAAAACGAGGCAGACACTTCATTTCTAAGAATCTTCACCGTCTCTTTCTTCTTTTCTTTTCTTTTCTTTTCTTTTCTTTTCTTTTCTTCATCCTTTTACTGGCTCCATTGTTTCATATTTTCTTTACTCCTCAAAGCCTGAGAGATTCAATGAAATAATAACTGGTAGAAATGAGGAGGTTGGAAAACAGTAAAGAGCATAAATCGAAGCAGTAGGCGCAGACAGATTGATGAAGAAGAAGAAGAGGAAAGCAGTCATGGAAACAAGAGCGTGCAAAGAAAACAATCTTCAAGTGATGGGTATCTTCAAAGTCAGTCTGATCCCCGCTCCTCTCCTCACCATCCTAATATTACTCTTGTTTTCCCTCTCTGTAGGTAATATTCCTCCTGGTGTTCACCCAGAGGCGTATCAGTGGTTCCTGACTGTTGACACAGATCGCAGCGGCTTCATCAACCTCAAGGAGATGAAGCAGGCGCTTGTCAACTCCAACTGGTCCGCTTTTAATGACGAGACCTGCCTCATGATGATCAGTAAGTCATACGGCTGCTGCCAAGTGAAATGGTCAGTAGAGTGTGAGGCCGCTCTGTGTTGATGAATTTGTTATGAATGTTTTGACAGAGTTTCTTGAGGCAGAATGACACAATGTGTGAAATACTTTCAGAGATGTAAATGGCTCCAGCAAAAGGGGGCGGGGAAGGTGATTTAGGAAAATCAAATGGATGAAGGAGTGTTGAGGGGAAAAAAAAAAAGAGTAGGCTGGTTTTATATGTGAGTAGCTTCCTAATCTCCAAACAGAAAGCTCTTCTGTTTCTAAAAGGAGAAATTCAGACAGCCAGGAATCAGCCTAAAAAATGGCTGTGCAAGTATCCCCACATTCATGTATACCATTACCATAAGCAGAAATGTGTGGCTTCTGTGTGCTACTTTTAGATAGTACTAGGAGATGATCCATGATGATGGATGATGGCCTCGCTGGAAACGTGCTGAAACTGCACTTCATATTTGTCCACTGTGCACGTGCAGCAATGACTGAAGAAAACCCTCCGACTCGTGTTTTTCTGATCATGCTGTGTTTTGTGTTTCCTGTTAGACATGTTTGACAAGACGCGGTCAGGCCGAATAGACATGTTTGGCTTCTCAGCACTGTGGGACTTCATGCAGCGGTGGAGAGCCTTGTTTCAGCAGTATGACAGAGACGGCTCAGGGTGTATCAGTGGTGCCGAGCTACATCAAGGTCGGGGACAATTGGTGGTTTTAAATCTCACACCAGTTTTTCAAAATAAAGACCAAAGTAAAACCCAAGACTTTCACTCCTATCTCTTCTCTCTTTCTTCCACCCTCCTTCTCTCTGCAGCTCTTGCTCAGATGGGCTACAACCTCAGTCCCCAGTTTTCTGAGACGTTGGTGCAGCGTTTCTCCTTGCGAGGCGGGCGACCCGGCATCCAGCTGGACCGCTTCATCCAGGTGTGCACCCAGCTCCAGAGCATGACGCAGGTCTTCAGGGAGAGGGACACGGGCATGACGGGGAACATCCGCCTCAGCTATGAGGAGTTCCTCTCTGGTGCCATCACCAGGCTCATGTGAGCATCACGCCACTGACAGTGCCCTCTGCACTGTGGATACACAGCATCATTCCATGTTCAGGTCATATTCTCCTCAGTTTTCAGTGCTCCACCACAAGTGCCCCCGCTATGCAGTATAACAGGCAGTCCACATTATCCCAGGCTTCTTGCTGTAAATAGTTAAAGCTTCTAAAGCTATTATAAGTGTAACTAAAGCCTTTACTGCATAGTCCTTAACTGTAACCAGGGGTTAAAGTTACACTGTGGGTCCTTCTGAACAGTGATAATCTCATCATAGATGCCTTGGTGACAATGATAATTAGAAAGTCTCTTGTTGACTAGCACCAGTATTTGATTAAAGTTATGAATAATTTAGATCCAACTTAGATCTAAGTAACTTAGATCCAAGAGGACACTTATATATATATATATACACACACA